>JAVTVY010053444.1:0-277849 GCA_036873755.1 Hanleya hanleyi
GTCGCTAAAGGTGACCGGAACTGACCTTTGACCCCGGCGCGCGCAGTGTAAAGGTTTCCACCGCGGTGCGGTGGAAACCTTTGCGCGCCGGGGTCAAAGGTCAGTCCGGTGACCTTTAGCGACGTACACCAAACAGAAGCGAGTATTTAAAATCCGTCACAGAGCTCTCGTCCAATCAGAAGCGAGTATTTTGACCCAGTGCATTATGGGACATATCCAAGATGGTGGTTCCAAAATGACGGATCCAACATGGCGGCTCCAAAATGGCGGCGTATGAGAGCTTCTGGACATGGACCTGATAGAAGTCCGGAATGGTGGAACATTCGTAAACATTCGGGCACTTTTACATCCGGGGACTTTTACATCCGAAGAGACACGGAAGTGCCCGAACATGATATCAGCTAGCGTGCTATAAAAGGAAAGCGGTCTGGCCGTTTCATCAGACACTCTGTCAACCACCAAGATGTTCACTTGTACTACGTGCTCGAAATCATTCACTCGTCTGCACGACTTGCGCCGCCATGAGGCTACCAAGCACGAAGGAACCGCCCGGTATAACTGTACGATATGTACACTGTCGTTTCAGCGCCCGGATCATTTACAGCGCCACACACGTGCACGCCATGAAGTACCCAAGCGTCCATGCGAAGAATGTGGTCGGCTTTTCAAACTAACCAGTCAGTTGCTGCGACACCAACGCACACGACACCCTGTTCCGCAGCCACGTTTGCAGATAGAAGAGCCCGTAGGCATCAATATCGAAACAGGGGGAACTCCTACCCATCGCACGAGGGCCGATGATGATGATGTCGCCCTAATTCAACAGTCAAATTCCGACGACAAGACCTTGGGCCAGATTTTGTACGACGTGGAGGGCAAAGTACACTTCGTGGACGAAGCCATAAATGTTCCCAGCGATCTGTTACACGAAGACCATCCAGTGAGTGACATTTATCGGCGCCATTGGCCCATGATCCGGCACTGTTTCTACCGTCATCGCCCTATTCAAGATATCTACAATTTCCGACTGACCGACCTCGCCCGTCTACGTGGCTACGTAGAAGCCATCTTCAAAGATCAAACTACAGCCTTCAAATTGAATCTGGTGTTTGGTTATGTGCTGCAGCATAAAGAGACAGTCCAAGTCCGATATTTTTACCCGAGCAGTAACATCCGGGTATTTGACCAACCGTTTACCATCATTAACCGAGTGTCGCTAGAGACGATGCTGGAGAAACTGGACACCGTGGATCCCTTGGAATGGGCCCAACAACAACGCCCCAACACCAAGTGGACAGTGGAGAGTGTGACCAATGTTACGTTTTTCGTTACCAAGCTGACCGACCACTCCCATCGGCTGAATGCGTCACTCATGCACTGATGAATACCATAACATGCCGTACATACTCTATATGTCTACATGTTGATCGTTGACGGTACGGAGGTGACCGAAGAGACACGGATGTTACCGAAGATGTCAAGGCTCGGCCCTCGACTTGGGGATAGTTGAACTGAGTGTGCTAAAAATAGATCACCAGCTAGCGTGCTATAAAAGGGAAGCGGCCTGGACGTTTCATCAGACACTCTGTCAACCACCAAGATGTTCACTTGCACAACTTGCCAGAAGCTGTTTACTCGTCTAGATAAGTTACGACGCCACGAGGCCTCCATCCACAACGATGCCCGGTATACTTGTATAATCTGCGCACGGTCATTCAATCGGGAGGATCATTTACTGCGTCATGAGAGGGTACTCCACGCGGGTGCGACGGTACTATGTAATGATTGTGGTCGACTCTTCAAACGACCCAGTCAGTTTAGACAGCACCAACGTTTGATGCATGCCCCGTCTCTACGGTTTGGGCGACAACTTTCCACTAAAGAGGGGCCGCGGAAGGTCAGACCCAGTGAAGATGAACCCGGAGAGACGAACGCCACTGGTGATGCGATGACGAAGAGCCTGCCTATACCCACGGTCCAGGAGGGCCTGGATATTCAGCCGGACCCCACCGTTACGGTTTCGAGTCATACGCCTGACAACATCGAACATTTTCTGGACGAGCCCATAAATGTTCCTAGCGATCTCTTACAGGGCGCCCATCCAGTGAGTGACATCTATCGGCGCCATTGGTCCATGATACGGCACTGTTTCTACCGTCATCGCCCTATTCAAGATATCTACAATTTTCGACTGACCGACCTCGCCCGTCTAGGCAGCTACGTGGAAGCCATCTTCAATGACCAAGCAACGTCCTTCAAATTAAATCTGGCGTTTGGTTATGTGCTGCAGCATAAGGAGACAGATCAAGTCCGATACTTTTACCCGAGCAGTAACATCCGGGTATTTGACCAACCGTTTACCATCATTAACCGGGCGTCGCTAGAGACGATGCTGGAGAACCTGGCCAACGTGGATCCCTTGGAATGGGCCCAACAACAACGCCCCAACACCAAGTGGAAAGTGGAGAGGGTAACCAATGTTACGTTCTTCGTGACCAAGCTGACCAACCAACCCATCGGATGAATGTATTCACCCAGGCACTGATAGATTCTCAGAATGCGCAAACAACTATCTGAGGATATGTTGCCTCAACGGTATCCTGGCTTGACCAACGGTGATTAGAATAAACGGTTCAGAGCGAACATGGCCGAAGATGGAACTTTCTGAAATGAAGACTTCTGATTGGACAAGAATACATCTAACGGACAGGAACGAATATGACAGATGCAAATGGTGGTCTCTAATTGGACAAGAGTGTTCTTGAATTGTAACACCAAGTGGATAATGGAGATATTGACCAATGTTGCGTTCTTCGTGGTTAAACTGACCACCACCTCCATCGGATGAAAGTATTCACCCACGCACTGATAGATACTCAGAATGCGCAAACAACTATCTGAGGATATGTTGCCTCAACGGTATCCTGGCCTGCCCGACGATGATTAGAATAAACGGTTCAGATGGCACTTTCTGAAATGGAGACTTCTGATTGGACAAGAATACATCTAACGGACAGGAACGAATATGAAACATGCAAATGGTGGCCTCTGATTGGATAAGAATCTTCTTGAATTGTAAATATACCCAACGCGGCTCCCCCAGCGTGGGTATGATGTAACATTGGGGAAAATAAACTATATGAAAAAAACTTCTTGTTGTTGTTGTTCTCTCATGTGTCATTCTTGTTACTGTTGCTGTTGTTGTTGTTCTCTCTCTGGTCTATATCATGGCGTTATGTTAGAGTGTTAAGGTGTAACGACGGGCGTTGACGGGCATCACCGCATTTCGAAGAATTAGTGACAATTCCATGGAATATCAGAGCTTCTGAGCTATTTCACCAGGGCGTATTTTTGTGCTCAAGGTCTGACTATAGCGATACCGCAACATTGTCTCATTGGACATTGGACCGTCTGACCTGGAGGTGACCCTTTGACTTTTTGAGCCGCGTCCGCGCGCGCGCGCGCGCTTGGCCCTTCATCTCACCTTCACATTGATACCTCACTCGGCTCCATCGGGCCACTAGGGGCGCCCCTAACGCCAAAAAGGCTATTTTTAAGATAAACATCAAAATCTGGTGTACGAAGATTTTTTTTATTTTAGAGGTAGTGGGTCGAGTGAGGTATCATATTGAAGCTGACGTGAAATGCTTCACATTGATACCTCACTCGACCCCATTGCACCACTAGGGGCGCCTCTAACCCAAAAAAGGATATTTTGAAGATTACGCATGCGCAGAATGCTGATAGTTCAACCCACACCCAGTCTATCAGATGCGCCTTCACGTCACCTTCAATTTGATACCTCACTCGACCCCATTGGACCATTAGGGACGCCTCTAACCTCAAAAAGGCTATTTTGATGTTTTGATATTTTTCATATTATCTTCGCGCATGCGCAGAATTACCCTAATTCAAGCCCACACCCAGTCTATCAGATGCTCCTTCACGTCACCTTCAATTTAATACCTCACTCGACCCGATTGGTCCATTAGGGACGCCTCTAACCTCAAAAAGGCTATTTTGATGTTTTGATGTTTTTCATCTCAAACATCAAAACATCAAAATAGGCTTTTTGAGGTAGAGGCGTCCCTAATGGTCCAATGGGGTCGAGTGAGGTATCAAATTGAAGGTGACGTGAAGGCGCATCTGATAGACTGGGTGTGGGTTGAACTATCAGCATTCTGCGCATGCGTAATCTTCAAAATATCCTTTTTGGGTTAGAGGCGCCCCTAGTGGTGCAATGGGGTCGAGTGAGGTATCAATGTGAAGCATTTCACGTCAGCTTCAATATGATACCTCACTCGACCCTCTACCTCAAAATAAAATTTTTGTTTACAGTTCAAAACAACTTTCCCATCCGAAGGACGGGTTTTACTTCACATTTTTTTGTTTTGTTTTGAAAAATTTTTTTTTGAAATGTACAAACTTTTACGTGAAGACAATATTCTTTATATATGTGTACTTCCTATTTCCCGCAGGAATTTATGGAATATCAATTCTTTCCGCAATGAACTTACAATTTTACTGGCAATGAAATTCTCCGTGTCAATTTGAGGTGGATATGAAAACGTACTGACTCACACGTGCAATGGCAACAATTCGCTACAGTGTAATGAAATGTGTTCATTTTTTAGGCGCCCGTGGTTTTATTAATATGCACACACATATGCTTTTCTAATAGTTCATTGGCTGAACCGCGAGGCGGGAGAAAAAATATTAAACTATTTTCGTCTCGCGAGGCCAAATCCTCAGTGTGTGTGTGCGGCGAACGCAAGCCAACAACTCACCAGTTTTACCGGACAGGCAAATGAATTGCATGTTATTTTGACTCGATTCATACGCTCGACTCTTCAAAATGGACTTGAAGAAGACGTTATGCGGGAACTGAAATCAATTTCTTGAAACTTTTGCTCACCGTGTGCGCTGAAACAACAACAACAGAGCTGACAGACAATTGAGGCCGTTAGCTCAGCTGATATCTCGATGGAAATATCTGTGAATTTCGAAAAAATGCGTGACAAGCCAAGAAACAGAAAACCGCTGGGATGTGGACACCAAACCAGGGAACATCTATGTGCCGCTGACCAAAATCATTAGCTTCATAGTTTAGTGCGTAAAGGTGGAAATATCTGTGAATTTCGATTAGCATACAAATGCATGGTGTGTTATATCCCACCTAGGAAAAAAACAGCCCCCAGATATGCATCAAACGTCCGGGAGTATGGGATATAGGTATACATCTGGACTAAACTTCTTTTATCAGGTAAGCTAGACTTTAGTACTATACTTGCATGTCATAAAATGAGAGAGAGAGAGAGAGAGAGAGAGAGAGAGAGACATTTCAATCTGCCAATTTTCGAGATGAAAATTTTTTCTTGACGAAATAGAAATGAACGCGAATCTATATTCTACAAAACATTTTTTCTTGACGAAATAGAAATGAACGCGAATCTATATTCTACAAAACATTTTTTCTTGACGAAATAGAAATGAACGCGAATCTATATTCTAGAAAATATTAGCGTAGGTGAATTTTTTTAGACTGTTTTGTGCTTTCATCGAAAGTGAAAACACATCTCGAAAAGTGTGTAGCAGTGTCGATATAAATCTTCAACCTAGATGTGAAAATAGATACCGGGGCATAAATTAGAGAGAGCATTTCAGTACACCTCAAAAAAATGAAACATGGACGGTATCCTTCATCTCGAGGGGTGCGCAAGTTCGATTCTTGCTTTCATTATGTGAGTATGTGTTGGACATGTGATCTTTAAATTTTATTATCACCAGACTAGCAGGGTAGGATGTGGGTTTCAGGAGTTCACCGGGTGTGACAATTTCTTTATAATGATTTGTGATAAAAGCGGGTAAAACCTAATGTCAAAATCTCCTTGAAGGTCACGGAGATGTCGATTTATTGCTGATCAGCTGATTTCCAGGACAGACAGACATTATTTCGGCTCTTTTCTCTTCGAAATTCTTGTAATTTGCTCAATACAAATAAATATTTAAATTGACTCTGAGTTTTCTGTTGGCATTATTTCAGCAATATTATGCACTAATGGGTTTTATCATTCTTTTCCATTCATGGAATTTTTACAGTTCCACAGTGTCACAAAACAACAATAATGCCATGATGTCACAATAAGACGTTACAAAGACAATTTCTGCTGTATACAATGGTATAAGGCACCTGTATACAATGGTATAAGGCACCTGTATACCATGGTATAAGGCACATGTATACAATGGTCAGATGTACCTGTATACAATGGTATAAGGCACCTGTATACAATGGTATAAGGCACCTGTATACAATGGTCAGATGTACCTGTATACAATGGTATAAGGCACCTGTATACAATGGTATAAGGCACCTGTATACAATGGTCAGATGTACCTGTATACAATGGTATAAGGCACCTGTATACAATGGTCAGATGTACCTGTATACAATGGTATAAGGCACCTGTATACAATGGTATAAGGCACCTGTATACAATGGTCAGATGTACCTGTATACAATGGTATAAGGCACCTGTATACAATGGTCAGATGTACCTGTATACAATGGTCTAAGGCACCTGTATACAATGGTATAAGGCACCTGTATACAATGGTCAGATGTACCTGTATACAATGGTATAAGGCACCTGTATACAATGGTATAAGGCACCTGTATACAATGGTCAGATGTACCTGTATACAATGGTATAAGGCACCTGTATACAATGGTCAGATGTACCTGTAAAATTCTTGCACTCACTCACACTGGCGGCCATCTTGTCCCACCTCCCACATCTTGCTCCACATTTGTACCCACCTCCCACATTTGTACCCACCTCCCACATTTGTACCCACCTCCCACATTTGTACCCACCTCCCACATTTGTACCCACCTCCCACATTTGTACCCACCTCCCACATTTGTACCCACCTCCCACATTTGTACCCACCTCCCACATTTGTACCCACCTCCCACATTTGTACCCACCTCCCACATTTGTACCCACCTCCCACACATCACATGTGACGTCACACCACCCCAATACCCCCCCATCCCCCCAAAACCTCCTCAATTGTGACGTCACACCAGGTTCTGCGCATGCGCAGTGAGGCGCTATTTCGCCAATTCGGGTACTACATACTACTGGGGGAATTCATAGATTCGGCAACCAGCTGCATGGTCAATGTTTTGGCGTTATCTAAATTCATTTTCCGGTTTAGGCCACTAAAATCCACTGGTCACAAAAGTTTAGATATTCGTGTAGCAATAAATTCTTTAAATGACAGTGACCAGTCGGAATCTTCAAAGAAAAGTGTTCAACTGACCATGGGATTAATGGTCCATTCTCTTAGTTCCCCCTAACATAACTATAATTTGCTCACGGTAGCAATTATAAGAAGTCGGCTACCCGTGAGTTTAGATAGGTTGGGTTGAGCAATTCCAGGCGATAACTCTTAGATCTCATTTTAGATTAAAACTTTCGGCTCTATATAAGAAAAGATTTCAAAGATCAAGATACGCTTGGTTAAAACTCTTCTTGGATACGGTCGCCTTGTGCTGCTCAACCTAGCCAGTTAGGTAAGTTAAATTATGTGTGTTTGTTTACAATTGCTGTTTAGATTATATTTGCGGTAGAACTTTTTAATTCGTAGCTAAATCTTAGAATCTTTATATACAAAATTAAAACATGTGCGCTATATCCTCCTAAATGTTTGACTAAGGAGTTGATTCATCTAAATAAATACTAGATTTATTGTTAGCACAAATTGATGTCTTGGTGTGTTTTTTTCTTTATCCACATTGGTTATGGTAACATTCCCCTTTTCAATCTTCTCCCGTGTCAATGGTCTAAATCTAGATTGGATTTAGATATTCCGGTTACCTCTCGAGCCAGAATAAAACCTGCCAGATTATGTATATCAGTGCATGCAGGAAATTAGTAAACATTACCTTATCAACATATAGGTAAAACAATAAATAGATTTTATACTTGGTGGAGTTTTCAAGAATCCTGTTTCTACAAATGAAGATATAATAAGCCTTCGATAAAAATAACAAAACTATCCACGGATTTATTCCGTAAAACTCTATAATTTTTAAATCATATAACATATTAATATAAGGGGCGAGCTCGTCAGACGGAATCGTTGTTGACAGTGTCCAAACAGAAGTCCTGGGATGAACTCTCAGACTGAGACTTCGTGAAATGACAAGGCGCCTCCATCTCGTCAACGGGCATGTTTGTCTGGGTTACAGGCTATTTTGAGTTGCTTCCATTCTGTGCTAATGTCAAATATAGTGCCAGTCCTCAGCATGGTGCATTTCCAACGGAGACAATTCATTATCAAGCACAGTGAAGCCGGGATATTGACCTTGGCAATATACTGCCGCCATGATCATTCGCCACAGGCTGGACAATCTCTGCCTGCTTCCTGATTCTTACTTTGGTTCCACACAGAAGAATGTGTCCGATATATTTGCAGGTGGTGGGTATCAGTGGCGAACTTATCTGGAATAGCACCAGTAAGCTATTTTGGTAACGACCCTGAATATAATTAGAAGAATAAGTTAGTAGTGTACAATTGAGTGTTTTGCAATACATGCAAAATGTGAAGAGGGTATACGTGACCTGGCAGTTAATCAAACCAGAAGTAGATATTACATTGACGAAATATAAAAAGGCAGACACGAGCCAGCTCGTGTATACACAATAATTTGGTCTACTAAGAGAGAATACAGATCGCATCAGGCTATTTATACAGATGGTTCTAAAGATGGTGAGAGATTAGCATGGGATACTATCTTTAGTTCCAAAACTAAAACCTGTCGACTACCAGGTAAAAGTTCGATATTCTCTGCAGAATTACAAGTGTCTGGTCCGTCATTCATAATTCAGCCGTCGTCCATTAGAGAATATCCGCGTCCATAATCCAAAGACCTACTCCATATTCCATATAACAGTTTTAGCACCAAATTCAGAAAGATAATCATAGTATACATAAACATAAGTTTGTTTCCTGCAAGAGAGAAGCGGTCAACAGTTTTCAATGATGTCGGCAAGACATCATGATGTTCCAAAAATATCAAATCCGTATCGCTGATCAGTATTCTTAATCCATAATATTCGTTGTAAAGTCGTCATCTAAAGAACGCTTTGATTGTGACTGTTCATATGAGTACCATGAGGATCTTGAAGTACATGGGTTCATATGGCCCCTAGCCCCGGGTTAAGCGGAATTAGACACAAGTTATGAAACGTAACGCCATAGATCTGGCACGCTACGCTCGTATTTTGCTATCAGGATGCGATATGTTTGGGTGGAGGCGCTTTGACAATAGAGCAAAGCTCTATTGTCGGCTTTAGAAGGTATTGGGTCCGCTAAAAGGAAGAAATATGTCATATTCTTAGATTCACTGTCGTGCCTTCAAGCGATTGAAAGTGGAAATTCAACTCATCCCACCATCTTGAATATTCTACAATTATATGACTGTAAATTTGATCAACAGATTGATATTGTGTTTTGTTGGGTACCTAGTCACGTTGACATCAAAGGTAATACTGAAGCTGATAAAATGGCTAAGGCAGCCCTAGATGATGAGGTTGATCCAGTTCGAATCCCATACAGTGATTTCAGACCATCTATTTGTGCTTATGTGAGAAAGTTGTTTCAATCTTTGTGGGATGCTATGGATAATAACAAACTTCACGAGTTCAAAAAGCTGTAGGCCATACTCATCTGAACAGCCAGAAACGTTTCGATCAAGCCGATCATGATTAGACGATGTAGAATCGGCTATACACGATTAACTCACTAGCATTTGCTGAAAAAAAACCCAGTCCCAAGGTGTATTCCATGTCACGAGGATCTTACCGTGAAACATATTCTTATCGACTGCATAGATTTTAAGATTGTAAGAGCAGAAGAACTTTTATCGAGCAGCTACTCTGGAAGATTTTATAGTCGAGTAAAAGAAGATAGTATTTTAGATTATTTGAGATTGATCGGTTTGTTGTATAAATTGTAATGTATTTACATGTTTTTAATGCATCATTACCGAGTTATTAACTTGAATACTTAGAATTTTGTTTGATCGTCGCTATAAAGCTGAAATTTTGCTGAACGCGACGTTAAACCTTAATTGTTTCTCTCTCCCTTACTCTACGTCGTGAACCTTTAACCTCGTGGATTTTTAATCCTGTTCGTTCATCTGTTCTTCTGATGTTTCATCCGCTGTATTGAACGGGGTGGATGAGCTGTGTATTGTTACCTCCCCTTATACCGGTAGTATCAATAGCTTGCATGTGAACACGGTAATAGGTACCAGACCACTATTAAAAATAGTGCCGATCCGTTAACCCCTTTAGGCAACCTCTGGCAGAGAAGTGAATTGTTTTCAATATTTTTTCCAGTCTCTGTTGCGAGGAATAATTGAAGGCCAGTGGTGGGTGATTGGAGTATGATATATGTTTGGTTCCGCTGTGAGTTTGATCTTAACCCAAGGCCTAATAAGGAGTTGCTAAGAGGGACTATTTGGGTGCCTGTGCACCGCTTTCTGGAAGCAGAGAAACAAGCCAAAATTGTGACGTCATTTGTACGAGCGCGCACGAGATAATAGCCGAAGTGGTTAGGGATTACCTTAAGTGACTTTTTCCGTGATAATAAAGTGTTTGGCTTGAATAGATACGTTCGTTCTCGGCTAATGGCGAACAAAAATGGCAGGGGTCAACCTTTATTGGTGTACTTGGTTGGGGGGTGGGGTCAGAATTCGTTGTATAATTGAAACTCGCTGTTCTTCAGCTGCAACTTCTGTGATTTTATTTGACCAGAAATAGTTTTTCCGTAAAACGGCTCCAAATTTCACAGTTTCACGATTCTGTTTTTATGATAAAACCAAACATTAATCTTAAAAATTGATCAAAATAAGCGGTTTTGGGGGGTACCATTGTAAAAAAAAATCACCATAATTCATGAGAAAGGCTAAAGAGGTCGTTTCAGGTGTTGAAATGTGGGCAAATGGGAGGAGCATCTTAGTAATTACTATTTGGGGCTCTGGTAATGGCTGCTCGAGTCACACATGATAACATTGTTGGCTGAGGAAGTGAAAAAGTGTTGTATTTAGGTTGTGGTACATGACTTCGAAGCCCCATAATTCGTCAACCGCTGAGCGAATCTCACTGAAATTTCTCACATTTTCTAGCCAGTCAACAAGGAATACCCATGCGTAGTTTGAATGTGATTGAGCAAAATTACCTACTCTAGTAGGTACCAGACCACTATTAAAAATAATGCCGATCCGTTAACCCCTTTAGGCAACCTCTGCCAGAGAAGTGAATTGTTTTCAATATTTTTTCCAGTCTCTGTTGCGAGAAATAATTGAAGGCCAGTGGTGGGTGATTGGAGTATGATATGTGTTTGGTTCCGCTGTGAGTTTGATTTTAACCCAAGGCCTAATAAGGAGTTGCTAAGAGGGACTATATGGGTGTCTGTGCACCGCTTTCTGAAAGCAGAGAAAAAAGCCAAAATTGTGACGTCATTTGTACGAGCGCGCGTAACTCAAAATTTCGATGGGCGACCCCCGTCAAGAAGCCTGTCCGGTTGTAGCACTTGAATAAAGGTACTTCTTGCCGAAATATGGGAGTCTAGACTTAATTAATCAATCGGGGAGATGCAATTACGTTAGCAGCTTTTAACATTGCCGCCAATGTAAATTTTAATAGTGGTCTGGACCCAATATACTGTACGACTGCAATGGTATTGCGATTTAAAGGACCAATACATGTAAAACACCGCTTCATTCATTCACTGGCCTCCGGAGAGGTGACATAATATTTAACTACGGCTAACCGTGGAGGGATTCACCCGTAAATAGGAATCGCTCACTTGAGTGGACGGGAATCTGTCCGTCCTTGGCGGACAGTGCCTTTTTGTTATCGGACCGTGGAGATAAATCGATAGATATCAATAGAAATCATCGCCCTGTATCGAAGGTGCATACATCCGACTCTAGGTTAAATCATGTACTATGCTTGCCTTTAGTGATATGTACAAGAGTTAAAATGAACGAAATGAAATTCACGCTTATTCAATTTAATAAGATTAGAGAACAATACCGTCAGCCTTCCAGGACTGGATCTACTTCTACCGCGGTCGAGTTCGTCGTTACGCAATATACATAACAGTAGGTTCTCCTCAGATTCAGATCACCGAAGTTAAGCAAAGTTGAGCTCGGTCAATACTTGGATGGGTGACCGGGTGCTGTACTGGCTGGGTTGATCAGTGTCCAGGATAATAGGAACTGTGAGCACTTTCGTGTTCTGGCACATCTAGGCACCGTCGTGATATGACTGAAAAAAATGTTGAAAACGACGTTAAATCCTACTCACTCGCATAACAACAGATGACAATGCCTCGAACCATCCACGGTTCTACCTACTTCCCCCCACGTAACAATGGACAACTCATTCACCTCGTACAATAGAGCGGATAGAAGACCGGAAGAACAAAAGAACCAGTGAACAAAGGGGTCAAAAGTTCACGAGGTTAAAAGTTCATGAGGTCGAATGACTTCACCTATAATCTTTCGATTATGTTAATATGGGCGCTAATATTATTAATGAAACAGGTCTACATACAAGATCATGGACCTCTGGAAAGTCTCAATGGACGACGACTTCCGAATGAATGACCGATCTGACGCATTTATTACTCTTCACATTTCACATGTGTTGCAAAACTCCCAATTTGACACTACTTAAGTTACAGTTGCATAAGGTTTCGAAGAATGTACGTTGTATGTAGATCTTGCATGTATGCTAAATTATAATATGCGGATAAACACTGCCTCTCGTAGACTGCATTGTGGAAAACAAGCATATTCCCCGTTGTGTGTTTGCTTTATCCCCCCCCCCAACCCACCCCAACCCACATACCGGGTGCTCCCCACAGGACACCCTTTCTAATAATAAAGATCAAATCACTATTCAGTGAACAATACTCTGCAAACAGTATTAACCTGAGGTACGCACAACTGCACGGCTCTTTCAATAGTATATGTAAAACCGATGTTCTTATAACAATGTATCAAAGAAATAACTAAATATTTCTTCTGTCAAAATTCACGAAGGGTTTGGTTATGTATGAGAATTACCGGGATAAGTCTGTGCTAAGATGAATGTAGCGTTTTTGCAAAGGTAATGCTGTTATCTATTTTTGCATTTGCATCAAACTGGCCTGGCCAATAGCAATATATGCTATTTCGTCGCCGATTCTTTCAGAATGGATGAACTATACTGAACTACGTGAGTGCGCTGGAAAATGGGCGGCTTGTTTTGTATATGTCCAGAACAAACCTTTTAAGCCCGCGTAATAAGATTACCGCCCTTAACGAGAAGTAGATAATCCACTACAGTTCATCCACAATCAGATTAGCCAGACTAACGAGCAGCAAACCGAGTGTAAGGAGGGTCTAACCGACCAGGACCGTTACAACATAAATTCGATTTATTGCTAATATATACCAGGGCTGTTACAGCCGAAATAGGTTGTCTAGACGTGCTAAAACTAATTTTGTTTTAGTGTTCTAAGAGAACAAAGTTTCATAATAAACGTTTTGAAGCGTGGATGACAGTGTTTGAAATCCGCATAAAGTACTAGCGTCATATCCAAAACTCGGTAGCCAATCATCTATCTTTAGAGAGATCACGGGGTCACGAACGAGATTATCTCTTGCCTATCGCTTCAATTTAGGAATTCCAAAAAATAACACTTCTGTTCTTTGTTATGGCAGACCCGCTCTCTGCCGTGGTACGACTTTGGCAGGAGATGGCCGATAGATATGGATTTGGGTACCTAAAGCTTCATGCGAATAAGATCCTGCAGAGTAGGTGATTGTAAGAGCATAAGTCATGGTCGACCACGGTTGCTTACTTCTGCCAGAACTCGCGGCGAAGCTGGATTATTTTAATGTGTACAAAATCAGGAACTTATTGGTCTATTTGCGGTAATCGATCACACCAATATGTTGCGCAGTGTAAAATTATTCAATACCAACATTGCTTATCGAATCACAACACAATACAATATTCGGCGAAAAAAACCCCAATGAAATATCACCTAGGTTAATGCTGTAGGGTGTACGTACCGCACGACCAGGAAATAGCAGGAAATATTGAGTCGCTATCATAATTATGTAAAAAAGGAGAGAAAGAGATTAAGGTTTAAAGTCTCGTTCAGCAATATTTCAGCTATATAGTGACGATCAAACAAAATTCTAAGTATTCAAGTTAATAACCTTGTAATCCAACACATTAAAACATACACACATTAAAATTTATGCAACAAACCGATTTCTCTCAAATAACCTAAGATACAGTCTTCTTTCACCCGACTAAAAAGATCCGCCAAAGTAGCTGCTCGATGAAAGAATCTCTTACAATCTTAAAATCTATACAGTCGATGAGAATATGTTTCACTGCGAGATCTTCGTGACATGGAATATACCTTGGGACTAAAGTGAACTAGCGAGTGATAACTGTCATAATTCACTCAGGTACACTCACAATAAACGGCAATTACCTAAAATGATTGTTTCGTGATGCCTTTAGTAAAATGGACGGGAAATGTCATGCAATTAAATAGTTGTAATCACATACTCTTTGTAGAGATAGCGTGGCAAACATATTCTGAGCGTTTGTGCATCATTAGGGAATTTGTATGAAACAATACAGCACACATAAGGAATCACTAGCCATCGTAAAACCTATTTTAAGACAAATTTGTCCAAGCATGTGTGTTTCTTTGTTTTGCGCACAAAAGAAACTGTTATAAAAAATATTATGTGAGGTAATATGACCTAAGTGACAGTCGTCCATTAGTGTTTTTTTTGATTAGACAAAGAGATGTACAAAATAATGGACTTTACTCAAGGTGCAAATAAACTTTTTGATCAGAATGAATATTCAAGTTAGGAAATCGAATTACAGTAAGCTCGTGTTGAACATGGGACAATATATATGTTGTAATCCATAGAAGCAGCAACCAATATTAGCATTTCATTCAACTACATCATTATGTAAATTGAAGCGATAGGCAAGAGGTGGGAAAATTGACGATGTCCGGTGACTGAAAAGCAACCATGTGACTCCACAGGAAAGCTTCCCTCGGTACCTCACTTTCAGACCATAGGATACGTTGGGTTCTCGGACGTAGCCTCAGTATCTCAGCCTCGCTTTCAGGCCCTACCAATAAACTCCAGTAGACAGTGTTCAGTCAGGAGGTGATACAGTTGCTCCTAAGCTTGGAAATTTAATTCTCTCTAATTTACGGGGATAGGCCGGTACCGAAAGACAAGGATCCCCAAATCAAGGTGGGTACATTGGCAGGGCGTTTCCAGAACCGTTACCTAAACACATTCTAGAGCTGTTCCTATATACCATTAGTCAGGTCGGATAAGACAATGTTTTGGAACATTTATAAAATGACCAAGGAGGTCGATCCCGACAATGTAAATGTTTGTCTGTGTCCCAGACTATTTTCATCGCCTTCTCCCTTAATATCGAACACAGTACCAATCCTTACCATGTTGCTTAACCAGTGAGGGCTATCTATACACAAGTCTGCCAGTAAGCAAAGACAAACCAGGGCATTAATCTGAGCAAGGTACTCCCACCTTGATACAGTGTGATAGTCACCTCAGGCTGAATGATTTCTGTCTGCTTCGTGATGGTGTTGTGAACCTATACATAGACCTACCCCTTGCGGGAGTGACAGAATAGATAACAGTATTGGCAGATCGCTGTTAGAGTAGGCAATGTCTAGTACAAATGGGAATGGCACTATGAGCTGGAAATATGTAGCTTTATTGGCACTTGCACTGTGCATGTGTTTGAGTAGGTTCAGTTATATAATGATTAAGAGACAGGAGGCTTTATTTACATATTACATGTACACTACGTTTTAATCCTAACATCATTGGGGGCATTATGGCTCTTCAACCACCCGTTCTCACTCTATCTCCGACAAAAATTGAGAACTGACACTCCCTGACTTTGTAGATTCTGATATTGGGGTCATTTTCAGCCTATTTGCATAACCACCCAAGCAGAGGATCATGTTTTTGGTCAGTTTTCTTCAAAAGTTCCGCTTTTCTGCAGGGAAAAGTGGGTAGATTATTATTTACTAATTTATTCGGCAAACATTGCGAAGAAAAGACAAACTATCGACCAAAAATAACTTTTTTGAAAATTACTTCACTGTGACGTCTCTAGAGCGGCTAGCTTGGATTTCAATTTTTTTTGTGGAGCTTGACCCAAGGGTATAGTTTGGTAAGTAAGAAAAACATTTTATTGGGGCGGAGATCCGAAATGCCCCCCTCCCCGGGTCAGGTAGTGTTAATATGTGGATATATATATTTAAAATATTTTTTTTCTATCAAAATTCAGGCAGATGGTGTAGGTATGTACGATCACTGCCATGAATTGTGCCGAGCTGTACACAACCTATTTTTACATGTGCTTCAAATGACCTGTCATCAGCAGTATCTGATATCCCGCCGCCGTCATCGTAGAATAGAGGCAAATTCACCATAATTTATATTGTGATTTCCACTGATAAATACAACATAAAGTAATGTTATGACCCAACGTGTGATAAACGCTGCAGGTTTGACTCTATATCTCTCAATCAATACTTATACTACCTCGTATGTGCACAGGACAATATGTCACTTGTTCTGTAAAAATGTCCATAGCAAAGCTTTTAAGGTCAGGTAATAAGATTACCGTCCTTTACAGGAAGTAGATAATCCACTACAGTTCCTCCGCAATGAGATTACCAAGTCTATAGTGCTGCAAATCGAGTTTAACGATGTTCTATCCGGCCTGGACTGAGAGACAGACCCATATTAATATCGAATAGGATTTACTGAGCTGTAGCAACCAAAATTTGGTGTCTGGACGTGATAGACATAATTTTATGTTAGCCTTCTCATCGGGAATTGACATATCTGTGAACCATATTTCCATATAGGTATCCAAGTATGATTCTCAAATCGCATGCGGATAGCAAAATACGAGAGTAGCGTGCAAGATCTATGGCGTTACGTTTCGTAACTTGTGTCGTAACTTGTAACAAAATGAATATTGAAAACGGTTATTTATTAAAAGAAATATTTTTTCATGGTACTAAATTCAGATCCGACATTAAGTAGTCAGTCATCGTTTATAAAGACACTATTTGAGCACAAACTCCAAGACGGCTACACGTTTCTATTCCAAGAAAGAATTGGTGAGCATTTGTCAACTCCGCATACTGTTCCTATCGTTTGATTTGATTAAAATCAATTTCCAAGTTATTATCTAGAGTAAATTGATTCTTGTCTACGATTGGGTTGTGACTGGTCATATGAACACAAGGAATATATCACGATGTTACGTGAGTACGGGCCACAGTGCTCTTTTGGATGTTTTTAGAGGTTATTGTTGTGTAATTTTCAAGATAATGGATTCAGAGTATTGAAAAATCAACGAATAAATGTGTCGGCTATACTAGCGAGTGTGCTATTTTTGATACTTAATCGAATGACGTTATTTATTCAGCTGCAGCTACACTTGATCAAATTATTCACATACTGTCTATTTTATTGGCATATGTTTAAAATAATTCTTATCACGAAAAATCAAAGGATGTTCCATGTATCCCACGGCGCAAAAAACACCAATTGTCAGGAGGGCAGGAGTACCCTTGTCGTAAATTCCTTCTGCGTTTAACTCATGTATTGCCAATTGTCAATATGGATACATAGAACTGAAGAAGAGTAACTCCTTGACAAATGCGCCAGGTATTCTACAGAATTTGGTGCATTTCTGCGCTCAGAAAATTGAACTCCCCGCCAAAAAATTTCGACAGAAAAAATGGTCTAGAAGGCTGAAAGTTTGAACACTGATGAACTTCAACTTCCCTTTCAAACCTGTGTAAAATTATCCATATCCAAGAACGATACACGTGTAACGGGACGAAGTGTCCAAAATAGCATCAGTCCAGAATAGCACTGCCACCCGTAGTGTAAATTTGAGCTGTTCAAACTACATGACCATGATCGGCTTCAGGACCAGGATCAGTGACGCCATAACAGGAAGTGACGTAACACAAGAGCATGAGCAGGATCAGGATCATAGATAGGTTACCGGTGGGATCATGGAGGGATCAGGTTGTAGGACATGTAAACCCGTTTTATTACCTCCTCTTACTTGATGTCGTGCTGGAGTTGAAAGATTAGTTTCTATTGACGATGAATGTTGAGAGGAAAAGGAATCCAGTATCAGAAGCGTCACGGAATAGGGCTATTCCACCAAGCGCCTACACTCAAAGTTTCTCAAATTTGGCGATACATATCGCATGCTGATAGCAAAATACGAACGTAGCGTGCAAGATCTATGGCGCTACGTTTCGTAACTTGTGTCTAATTCCGCTTAACCCGGGGCTAGGGGCCGTATGAACCCATGTACGTCAAGAACCTCGTGGTATTCATATGAACAGTCACAATCAAAGCGTGACTGAGATACATCATTCTTAGATGACGACTTTACAACGAATATTATGGATTAAGAATAGTGATCAGTGATCATGATATTTTTGGAACATCATGATGTCTTGCCGGCATCATTGAAAACTGTTGACCGCTTCTCTCTTGCAGGAAACAAGCCTATGTTTTTGTATACTATGATTGTCTTTTTGAATTTGGTGCTAATACTGTTATATGGAAAATGGAATAGGTCTTTGGATTATGGACGCGGATATTCTCTAATGGACGACGGCTGGATTATGAATGACGGACTAGACGCTTGTAATTATATAATTTAACTACTGTTTCTTCTCTCAAAAAGCTCGATCATGTTAGTTTTGTTTTCATCTAGATACGGCTTGATGTGCAAGCAAACATATCAGACATCACGGCTGGATGGAATATAATTATTTGTAGGCAAATTGTGAGCGTAACGCTCATAGATGTGTATAGTCAGTATAATGAAGATTAACAAAAAAAAAAATAACCATGATAATCAAGTAAAATATTTTCCAAGAACAAGTACATAGAAGGCAGTCAAAGTAAAACTCAAAGAGAGGCTTGCATATCGCTCCAATTCTGATCCGACATTAAATTGGCATTTTCGTCATAATCTAATAACTTGATCAGATTACGTCATCACGAAATCCAAGTCAACACAACGTGAAAATGCAAAAATATGGCCGACAATTCCTATCCGAATCACTGAATAATATATCCTATTTCCAAACACAGTCAACATCTATAACGTTACCGCTTCCGCGAAGCTGTCTAGATGCTTGCGAATCACAAATAGACATCCGGGACATATAGTTGTGATTATGAAATGTCCCACTTCGTTTAAAGGTAAAGCAAACATAAAGATTACGGCTGATACGTTTGACGGAGAAACGCACCCGATAAATATCAACCTGAAGGCTGAAAAGTGGTTATATCCAGTACACTTAAGAAGTAAGTGGATACGTGTTCCGAGCCGGAAAAAGTAGAATGTACAAAGCTTGAGACTGGTTGTGTCATTGAAGACTCGGGTTCAGGTTTC
The DNA here is from genome assembly GCA_036873755.1 of Hanleya hanleyi. Lineage (NCBI taxonomy): Eukaryota > Metazoa > Mollusca > Polyplacophora > Lepidopleurida > Hanleyidae > Hanleya > Hanleya hanleyi. The sequence continues at coordinate 19,605 of JAVTVY010053444.1, forward strand.
ATCATGACCACTTTGTGATTATCTACTCGCCAGGGTTGTTTGAGCTCCACGGTACATCGACAGGAATTCCGAACACAGAAGGATATTGAAAGTCCCCACTATGCAAGAAGTATCCCAGAGTAAAGATGACGACGGATACAATTTTGTAGAATTACAAGCTTCTGGTCCGTCATTCATAATTCAGCCTTCGTCCATTAAAGAATATCGGCGTCCATAATCCAAATACCTATTCCATATTCTATATAACAGTATTAGCACCAAATTCAAAAAGACAATCATAGTATACATAAACATAGGCTAGTTTCCTGCAAGAGAAAAGTTCATTTTCTGTACATTTCAGTTGACTGAATTGTACTCACAAGGTTAATGTATAAATGCTGCTGTAAACTGTGTATATGTGCATTTGACACTCTACCTGAATATGGAGAGAGTAATTCTCTCATAGTTTGCAAATACAGTCAGAATGGACTTCTACGAAATTGTATCCGTCGTCATCCTTATTCCGGGAATGTGTGGTAGTGGAATAACATGTTGGTGGATTATAACATGTGTGCGTTACCGGAATTTATCTCGGCCTTGATTAAAAAAAAGACCTTTTATCCATGTCTATTGGCCCCAAACTATGACAGAATTACAGCTATACCAGCTGGTAATCTACCGGGTTGCAATTCCCACTATCTAGCTAAGGATAAAAGGGATCAAATGAGATTGATTTGTAGCTTGCCGTTGTTATTCTTGCAGATCTTTGAAGGCGACACGTAAGTATCCCACGGGAGTTCTTGTCTATCATGACTATCCTTACTGAAACTGATGGTCAATTAGAACATCAATTGAGAGACGCTGGGTCTCTGTTCAAACCAAGAATTCACGAGAAAATGACTTTCTGCAAGATATCGATCACTCGAATGAGACCATTCCATGAATCCTGTTAATACAGATGTACCGATATATATCATTTAAACTCCATTGTCGGGTAATGCCTCTGTAAACTGGAATCGTGCACAGCACTGAGAATCCATCCGCGTTGAAGGTACATGTATTGAAAAAGAGGTGGGTGTGTAGGAGTTCACGTCGTTTTATGTAAAATATGATCGTCGCTATATAGCTGAAATATTGCTGAAACCTTAATTCTCTCTCTCTCCTGTAAACTATGATTGTTTTTTTTAGTTCGGTGAGTGACAATACAATACAAGCTTTATTTATACTGAGAATTACAATACAAGTAATGCTAGCTGAATAGAGCTAATATATCCGAGTTGGAATAACAAGAGTAAATTTGTATTCTGCAGAAGTTGCAGCTACAAGATTCGCCAGGAAAAAATTGCATTTACAAGATTCGCCAGACCATAATTTGATCAGCTTTCTGAAAACTTTGGTATAATTTGTTTCTCTGATCGACATGGATAGTTGGTTCCAGAGTTTAGAGCCGTAACTTCTAAGATAATGCAAGCCAGCATTTACTGTTCTTACGTGCTGTCTGGCTGCATAGCTCTATCACATTGGGTAAGTGGAATCCATTCTTATACCAAGATGGTAAATCAGGGGAATAGCATAAAGACGTAACGCTATGAAAAGTTCGTGCGAAATGTTCGCCAATATACCACGACATCCCATAATAAGCCAATCACGACAATTTCTGCCTGTTCACTTCGACAATGATTGTCATTTAATTAATTCGCGGATATTAACACCTACACACTGCACGATCTTTTGATATTTTCTACCGCCTAACAAAGCCAGACTTTTCGGCGGGAGTTAACCCTTTGATATTCATGCACACTGTCTGGAAATTATGCCATATTTGGATACTGTTTCCCGTTAATGATTACTATGTTGGTCCACGTGCTGCCGTGTGTAATTACTGTGGGCGTGATTTAAAACCGTTTCACCTGATTGGCTAACAACTGTAGTTTGAATTTCGTACGGAATTTACATAGCGCTGAAGTCAAATATAATATTCCATGATATTATATCTGAGTTCTCCGAGATTGAGTGGAATCAATGCCAGTCGCTAGGAGCAGAAACTAAATATTTTCATCTGGGACTAAAATGTCAAACGGCCTATATAAAACCACGTTGTTGCTTTTATTGGCGAATTATCGTTACTGCTTTTTCTGAAGACAAGTTACAAGCGTCTGGTCCGTCATTCATAATTCAGCCGTCGTCCGTTAAACTGATAGTAAACCCTCTTGTAAAGTTTCCATCAAATGAAAGACCATTGCGAACAGTGTCGGAAAATATTTATTTTAATTTTTTACGATTTTATTACACAAGAATAAACTGCAATTAAAGTATGGTATTCTATGGTGGTCTGTTGCAATCATATTTAGGTCCAGTGACGTCACACTGCCTTAATACATATATTTCAAACTTTGTATGCACTTTCCAATGCTTGATTCAAGCTTCAGGTATGTATACTTTGAGCTTCAATACAGACTCACTGTTCCAATGTGCATGTTCCAAAATCGGGGAAATTAAATGCAAGATTCAAATTGACTTGACACTCATGAGTCATCATCTCCCAGATTTTGGAGAAACATGCACATTGGAACAGTGAGTCTGTGTTGAAGCTCAAAGTATACATACCTTAAGCTTGAATCAAGCACAGGAAAGTGCATACACAGTTTGAAATATATGTATTAAGGCGGTGTGACCTAGATATGATTTCAACAGACCACCATAGAATACCATGCTTTAATTGCAGTTTACTTTGTGTAATAAAATCGTAAAAAATTAAAATAAATATTTTCCGACACTGTTTGCAATGGTCTTTCATTTGATGGAAACTTTACTTGAGGGTTTACGATCACTTTAAGAATATCCGCGTCCATAATCCAAATTGGAGCGATATGCAAGAGGTGGGAAAAATTGACGACGTCTGGTGACTAAAAAGCAACCATATGACTTCACAGGAATGCCTTCCTCGGCAACTCACATTCAGACCCGAGAATATGGTGGATTCTCGGATGTAGCCATAGCATCTCAGCCGCGCTTTTATTGCAGATGTTCCTGTGAAGACTGTGAAGTATTCCCACGGCCCCTAGCACCGAGCTCCGTAGCTGTGATGACAGATCAGCACAAACAAATAACAAAGACCTATTCCATGTTCCACACATCAGTATTATTATCAGTATTATATATCAGTATCACGAATCGTTAGATTCTTGGTATGTGCTTTACAATAGGTTAACCGGAAGACTATACTGTGAACTCATGTGACTATGTCAGTATGTCGGCACCTCTTCCCACTCCCCTTATATGTGTTGTAATTAGCACCAAATTCAAAAATACAATCATAGTATAATAAACATAGGCTAGTTTCCTGCAAGAGAGAAGCAGTCAACATTTTTCAATGATGCCGGCAAGACATCATGATGTTCCAAAAATATCAAATCCGTATCGCTGATCAGTGTTCTTAATCCGTTGTATATTCGTTGTAAAGTCGTCATCTAGAGAATGATGTATCTCAGTCACGCTTTGATTGTGACTGTTCATATGAGCACCGTGAGGATCTTGAAGTAAATCAGTTCGTACGGTCCCTAGCCCCGGGTTAAGCGGAATTAGACATAAGTTACGAGACGTAACGCCATAGATCTTGCACGCTACGCTCGTAGTTTGCTATCATCATTCGATATGTATCGTCAAATGTGTATCGCTAACTGGTGTGTGTCGGAGGTTTGTTTTTGCAATTTTTGTTTGCAAATGGTACCTGTTGAGGAGGGATTAACATTAATGTCATATTCAAATTATTTCATAATTACTGAATAGCTATGGGATTAAGATATCAATTTAATGTTTTGTATGTCAAATATACAGCATTGCTTTTATTTAGGATATTGTGCAAATCATTTGTTTGAATAGATACATGTAAATAGTAAGTACACGTACTGATTTTACCGCGTTCAATACTAAGGATTTCATTCCATCTTGTCGAATGTATTAAATGCGGTTCAATCAAGTAGCTGATAATCTTCTCCGTCAATACGCGGCGTAACTGAGGTAATTGATAGATTTCCTGTCCCATCGCCAGTCTTTGGGTTAAGGTGGCTGACATAATATAGCGTTTGCTCTCCTGATCCTTACACTTGTAATAGATCCTCATCATTCTACCATGCCCCATCTCAATATAGTCGCAATATCCGACATATGAAAAGCAGTCATTGCCGATTTCCCATATCATTCGTATAACTTTGATCGGTAAAAATGTATCAAACAATCATCACAGACAATTTGTAAATCTTTGGTTATGCCATGGACCCTATATCTTCACACGGTATAGGGTCCATGGGTATACACAATGAGTGAATTACCACATAAGGAACAGCTACCCCAACCAGATAACAGCAGGAAAAAATCTCATACCTTTCGTTCATCAGCAGTGTATGGAAAATGCCGTCATGGGTAATATATGGGGAAAATTGATGATAGGAAATCCTCTCGCGACTATCCTTGCAATTTGTTCACCGCTTCCCACTTGTAAACATGTATATTCTTGTGTTATGGAAGCTTGCAGATGTGCTAATACAATCATGTGCTAATACAATCATGTGCTAATACAATCATGCGCAAACACTCGCATAATACGGAAAATCTATATGGACGATGGTCACATAATGAATGACGCTTGTACATTTTAGAGTTTTAGATTTGTATCTACTATTTGTATATGCTCGAGTCGGTTATATAGGCTCGAGTCGGTTATAGGGGTCGTGTGGTCATGTCATTCAAGATGTCCACATGAACAACTACAATACAAGCGTGGCTGAGAAACAATTCACCACTTTGGTGCTGGTGATGTTTTCAGATAAGCAGTCAGAATATTGGCCTGCGGGGTCATATAACTTCTTGTCATTTCTCCGGCATGTTTTCCACGTTGCGTTTAATTGTTTCCTGTACATGGCGAGATTCTGTTGGTGGAGGTTACGTCTCCGAGGCTTGCCCTCTGTACAAATAATTGCCATTGTGGTTTGCCGCTGTGGCTTACATGGCGACGAATGAAGTACTTCGACGGCGTCGGGCCTCACAGACTTGTGCTCTGAGTAACAACGCGCATTCTGCTAACATTTTCCCCTTCAGGACCGTTTCTTTCAGAAAACTGACCTGTGGGGTTATATGTCAGTATGTCGGCATCTTTTCCCACCATCTTTTTATGTTGCGTTTAATCAGAAAATACATCCAGATGTATGATTTGCATGTTTTGGGATAAGGTAGTTGATTACATTCCATCAGTCAGACCTTTTGCCATGACTGCATCAAATGCATAATTTACGACAAAATGGAAGGGTTGAATAAAATGAAACTCGACGGTTTCTTGGGGAAAAATAGCCCTTCAATGGTATTTGTACTGTACAAAAAGTATATTTAGCGTTGTTAAACGTTCTCTGTGAAACTGGCCCGAATAAGGGCATGTACATATCTTCAGAATGTTCGAACAAGATAACTACCATAATATAAAGTATACACTAACAAGTCTGATCATCAGATGTAAACGTTGTTGACGATATTCTAGCATGATTCGTGTGTGTAAGTTGAAAGCCTAAACAAAGGCTTTGTGAAATGGCAAGCGAACTGGATCTGAACAATGTGTTTGTCTCCGTTCCAGACTATTTTAAGCTTCTTCCATTCCTTGTGAATGTCAAATATAGTTCAAATCCCCGTCATGCGGCTTTATTAACGCGGAATACCTATACATGAGGCTATTTGTAAGCACACGGAAACCGAGACGTTGATCCGGCCGCCGTGTTACACTGTGATAGTCAACCCATGCGGAGTAATTTCTGTCTGAAACTTCGGTGCTATGCATATGCCGAAGGCCTACATATTTTTCAGGTGGCTATGAAATTTGTGTAACGATTTAGTAGTAATTTTCCCTTATTAGACTTTAAGAATGTGGGCATACATGTCAGTTGCATCGACGAACTGTACTGTGGGCATCAATGACCTTCACTGTCGTTTGATAACCATTCATTCCTGCTATAGTTTACGTACATCGTATTCTTATAACATAGGTAGCAAATGGACTGGTCATCGATATCATGCTATTCCGCCGACGATCATTGCGGAATTAAGCCAACTTAGAATTATGTCGAGCGTCACAGTGTCCGCTCATGCTCAAAGGATTGTGTCCATACCAAACCTTTTATTCTCAGGTAATAGGACCACCATCCTTTACGGGAAGTAGATAATCTACTACCGTTTGTGTGCAATGAGATTACCCAGTCTATAGAGCCACAAATTGAGTTCGCGGGTCTTCTATCCAGACATGTCTGCTAAACATATTAAACAAGGAGTCTAAGTTTGCTATTAGGACAGATCGGAGCTGAGGTAGCCAGGATATGTTGTCTGGACGTGACACACACGACAAACATAGCACAAGGAACTGGCTTCTAACGATATTCACAAACAACGGCAAACTTCATACATAACTAATGGCAACCGATGACCCTGCGTAACATTTAAACATAAGCCAGAGTTGTTCATCAAAGCATTATTTCTGGTAGACCGAACGTTTGGGTTGATATCACCTGACAATCTGCTGACAATAAACAAACTCAGCCTTTTGGTTATCTAAATTGAAAGATATGCAAGAGGTGAGAAAAGATGACGCCTGGCCACTAAACACAACCATATGATTCCGCAGGAAAGCTTCTCTCAGCACTTCACGCTCAAACTCTAGAATACGGTGGATTCTCGGACGTAGCCTTAGTATCTCAGCCGCGATTGTATTTCCAGGTGTTCATTAGAGACGATGAAGTAACTATTGGCTTAAACTGGATTAGATACACTAGCTCGGGAGCTGTGATAACAGATCCGCTCAAATAACTAACTCATCTGACGTTGATTGATGAGCATCGAGGGCGTCCGATAGAGTGAACGACTCAACATGACGTACACATGGAAAATGCAAGAATACACAGAAAAACACAACGTTTAATGTTCGACGTCGTGCAGATTAAATAAACCAACAAGACAATCAACCTACAAATATTTGTCAAATGATATTCGAAGAAAGGTGGGCGTCAGGGACTATCAGTCCAACAGCAGAATCCCACTGAACACAGAGAGAGAGAGAGAGAGAGAATTAAGGTTTAATGTCATCTTCAGCAATATTTCAGCTATATAGCGACGATCAAACAAAATTCCAAGTACTCAAGCCAATAACTTAGTAATCCAACGCATGCAAACATACACGCATTTGCACTTATGCAACAAACCGATTTCTCTCAAATAACCCAAGATGCCATCCTCCTTCACCCGACTAAAAAGATCTTCTAAAGTAGATAAAAAGCATCTCTTACAATCTTAAAATCTATGCATTCCATAAGAATATGTTTCACCGTGACATCTTCATGGCATGGCATACACCTTGGGACTGGCCCCTTTTTTTAGTAAATGTTCGTGACTTAATCGTGAATGGTCGATTCTACATCGCCTGATCATGGTTTGATCGAAACGTTTCTGGCTGTTCAGATGAGTATAGCCTACAGTCACAGATAATAAATTTGGGAGATATGTAAGAGGTGGGAAAAGTCTTGCGATTAACAGGCATCCATACGACTGCACAGGAGAATTTCCCTTCGTCTAACGACCTTCTGCTACCTAAGCAGCGCACCAGCTGTATGTTCAGACATTCCCTCTCTTTTAAATAATAGATATGTTATTGCCAGAATCTGTCATTTTAATCAGTTAGCCAGTGCCACCTAGGCGCAAGAACGCTCATCGCGTTTGATTTTGAGATCATCAAGCCTTTTAGCGTGCTGATGATATTTTGGTCTCCGGTATACAATGCTGTATATACCATTAAATGTCAATTAAGTAATTGTGTATATATATATGAATGAGATGAAGAAAAAAAATATGTATATATATATGGAACTATTAATCTGAGAGAGTAAATATATTCATGTAAAACTGTGCACATTTACGCTTAAAACAAGTTAAAGTTTGACAGTGACGGATATCGACTGGTAGATCGTTCCATAGTTTGGCACTAGATATACTAAAAGAAGATTGATGTAAGTTCGTACGACTAACAGGGATTCTTAATGTAGTCCTATCATATAGGAACGAATCCTGGTACAGTTAGATTTTTCTGCAATATTGGACAAATAAGATGGAGCAAGATCATTAAAAGCTTTATACACTGAAACAGATTCTTGAAATTGTAAACGATAGCTAAAAGATAACCATTTGAGTTTACAAAATAAAGTTTTAGATGGAACAGTAAAATCACAGTCTAAAATAAGCCTGGTGGCAAGGCGAACAGTGTCATAGACGGTACCATGTCCCCACACATTACAACAAAAATCAAGATGCGGGAGAATAATTAAGGGGTCGTTTCCATTATTCGTTTTTTCTTCAGTCGCGATTTTTCTTCAATTTTCTCGATTGAAAAACGATCATTCGCGAATCAGTCGCGAGGATATCGAGAAAAAAAAATGAGAGAAAACGATTGAACCTTTTCTGAAAAAAAACATTCTCTCGCGATATCGTTTTTGAATCGTTTACCCATGCGCGATCCGTTCTTGATCGCGAATCTTCAATGGCGAGGGAATCGTTTTTTTTTAAGGTGCGAGAGAATCGTGAGTCTGAGTGATATCTGACACATAGGCCATGTTGCTGTCGTACGCCGCTCTATCCGCGTACTGTGAACTACATTTAATGTTGGTTGCGGATTTGTCGATGGGAAACCTTATTACTATACTATATAAATGCGTAAAATAACCGGATAATAGTCTCCTACAAGCCGAAGTAGGGCGTATACTGAAAATATCTATACACATACCTGTACCATGCTTCCTGTGACGGCCGGGCGTTTGGGTTGATATCACCTGACAATCTGCTGACAATAAACAAACTCAGCCTTTTGGTTATCTAAATTGAAAGATATGCAAGAGGTGAGAAAAGATGACGCCTGGCCACTAAACACAACCATATGACTCCGCAGGAAAGCTTCTCTCAGCACTTCACGCTCAAACTCTAGAATACGGTGGATTCTCGGACGTAGCCTTAGTATCTCAGCCGCGATTGTATTTCCAGGTGTTCATTAGAGACGATGAAGTAACCACTGGCTTAAACTGGATTAGATACACTAGCTCGGGAGCTGTGATAACAGATCCGCTCAAATAACTAACTCATCTGACGTTGATTGATGAGCATCGAGGGCTTCCGATAGAGTGAACGACTCAGCATGAGGTACACATGGAAAATGCAAGAATACACAGAAAAACACAACGTTTAATGTTCGACGTCGTGCAGATTAAATAAACCAACAAGACAATCAACCTACAAATATTTGTCAAATGATATTCGAAGAAAGGTGGGCGTCAGGGACTATCAGTCCAACAGCAGAATCCCACTGAACACAGAGAGAGAGAGAGAGAGAGAATTAAGGTTTAATGTCATCTTCAGCAATATTTCAGCTATATAGCGACGATCAAACAAAATTCCAAGTACTCAAGCCAATAACTTAGTAATCCAACGCATGCAAACATACACGCATTTGCACTTATGCAACAAACCGATTTCTCTCAAATAGCCCAAGATGCCATCCTCCTTCACCCGACTAAAAAGATCTTCTAAAGTAGTCGCTCGATAAAAAGCATCTCTTAAAATCTATGCATTCCATAAGAATATGTTTCACCGTGACATCTTCATGGCATGGCATACACCTTGGGACTGCCCCTTTTTTGAGTAAATGTTCGTGACTTAATCGTGAATGGTCGATTCTACATCGCCTGATCATGGTTTGATCGAAACGTTTCTGGCTGTTCAGATGAGTATAGCCTACAGTCACAGATAATAAATTTGGGAGATATGTAAGAGGTGGGAAAAGTCTTGCGATTAACAGGCATCCATACGACTGCACAGGAGAATTTCCCTTCGTCTAACGACCTTCTGCTACCTAAGCAGCGCACCAGCTGTATGTTCAGACATTCCCTCTCTTTTAAATAATAGATATGTTATTGCCAGAATCTGTCATTTTAATCAGTTAGCCAGTGCCACCTAGGCGCAAGAACGCTCATCGCGTTTGATTTTGAGATCATCAAGCCTTTTAGCGTGCTGATGATATTTTGGTCTCCGGTATACAATGCTGTATATACCATTAAATGTCAATTAAGTAATTGTGTATATATATATGAATGAGATGAAGAAAAAAAATATGTATATATATATGGAACTATTAATCTGAGAGAGTAAATATATTCATGTAAAACTGTGCACATTTACGCTTAAAACAAGTTAAAGTTTGACAGTGACGGATATCAACTGGTAGATCGTTCCATAGTTTGGCACTAGATATACTAAAAGAAGATTGATGTAAGTTCGTACGATTAACAGGGATCCTTAATGCAGTCCTATCATAGGAACGAATCCTGGTACAGTTAGATTTTTCTGCAATATTGGACAAATAAGATGGAGCAAGATCATTAAAAGCTTTATACACTGAAACAGATTCTTGAAATTTTAAACGATAGCTAAAAGATAACCATTTGAGTTTACAAAATAAAGTTTTAGATGGAACAGTAAAATCACAGTCTAAAATAAGCCTGGTGGCAAGGCGAACAGTGTCATAGACGGTACCATGTCCCCACACATTACAACAAAAATCAAGATGCGGAAGAATAATTAAGGGGTCGTTTCCATTATTCGTTTTTTCTTCAGTCGCGATTTTTCTCCAATTTTCTCGATTGAAAAACGATCAGTCGCGAATCAGTCGCGAGGATATCGAGAAAAAAAATGAGAGAAAACGATTGAACCTTTTCTGAAAAAAACCATTCTCTCGCGATATCGTTTTTGAATCGTTTACCCATGCGCGATCCGTTCTTGATCGCGAATCTTCAATGGCGAGGGAATCGTTTTTTTTAAGGTGCGAGAGAATCGTGAGGCGGAGTGATATCTGACACATAGGCCGTGTTGCTGTCGTACGCCGCTCTATCCGCGTACTGTGAACTACATTTAATGTTGGTTGCGGATTTGTCGATGGGAAACCTTTATTACTATACTATACTGTATAAATGCGTAAAATAACCGGATAATAGTCTCCTACAAGCCGAAGTAGGGCGTATACTGAAAATATCTATACACATACCTGTACCATGCTTCCTGTGACGGCCGCGCTCAGATTTACTCTGTCGAAGCGTAAATGACATAATTACATGTTTATTTAATAATCGTGTGAGCCGACAATATGTTAATGTTCAGTCAATCCCTTCATACGTCTGATAATTTCCTCATATATTCATGCAACTTGATATAAACAATACAGGATGATAGTCGCAATATCTTGTTTTTTAAATACCGGGTATAGGTCATAAGTGGATTTGAGTACGTCGTTGATTGCATTATCAGAATGATTATGGCACGGCCATAACAAGGTGTGAATGGGCGCATGGCGATAATCCAGAACAGCTTAGCCCTCCAGCCGGGAATTTCTAGGTTAATTAAGGTGAAAAATAGTGTAATTAAATATGTATATTTTGTAATAGTAAAACATATATTAGGAAAGGGTATCCATTCATGTTTTGGTACAGGTTTTAAACTATTGAGATGTGAATAAGTTTAAAAAATCACAATCAAGTTAATTTTATTGATTATAAGAATATTCGCGGCATTGATTTCATATTTATATTAAATACATATCACAATGGTGATTGAATCGCATATAACGGTTGGATTCGCATATGTACAATACTTTTTATTTTAGTTTAACATTTTGATAAATGAACTATGAATGATTCCAAAGGTAAGCTCAAGCCAGAAACCACCTGAATATTATATAATTTCATCTCATACTGGATTAACCAAGCTGGCAAGAGAGAAAAAATTTCTCGTCCGAGTACGATCATCGGTTAAAAATTTTGTTGTTTTTTTCCGCAAAATTTCGCAAGATTTAAATGTGGGATTTGAAAGCCTGTCGGACAGAGAAAGACGTTTTATATTCGTATTTTATATTAATGCAGCCATTTCTCATATAGTATCATACACGGTAAGGGGCGTTGTTTGATTCTTCAGCAATCAAGTCACGTGACCTGAATTGTACAGGCCTTTTGAAATACATCTTGGCATCGTCAAGGTTTCCTTTTTAGCCAAAGGCGAAACCTTGATCATCTTGCCAAGCAAACCGCGGTCAGCCCACTTTCAGTGTTTTCCATACTGCAATTACCAGGCTTGTGGGATATTTGATGGTGAATGAATACGTGTATTATCATCAAATTGTGACAAATAATTAATATCATTATTTTCTTTGAATCATTTCTTTTATATATATATTTTCCCTTTGTATTTATTAATTTTCATAATTTGTTGAAAATTACCATTCATCTACCATCAAATATCCCACAAGCCAGGCAACTGTGGTGTTTTGCACTTATAGACTCCCACTTAGGGAGCCGCACAACAAAACTCCCACCCAGGGAGCTCCAGAAAAGATTAATTCACACAACCAAACAAACAAGCAAAAAAATAATGACAGTTGTGAAAAGTTTTACAAATAGCCCGCGCTATATATTAATTAAGTGCTTTCGAAGACTCATAAGCCCCGTATGACAATGCTATATTCAACACAGCGCCATCTATCTACACAAGGAAAATGATGATCTTGGGACAAAAAATCACGCGAACAGCGAAAATCTGACTAATCAACTCAAAATTTCAGCACGCACAGATGCCAAATACGTTCACGAAAAATACTACACAAGAAATCTGGAATAATACCGGCTTTAAAACACAGAAATACTCAAAATAATAGATGAAATTGCAAGTGCAAATGACTCAATCTGACCATATCCGGGCCTGTGTCCCGTACAAAATTAATGTAAATATGAATCGTTCACCATTATTCCTATGTATATATATATTTTTTTTTTGCAATTTCTTTCAATATCCTCAACGTATCTATATAACCGCCAACTGAACTGAAACACGCTTTAGTTTTACACAAGGCAAAGAAGAATGGAAAAGGAAGAAGAAAAAAATGAACGAATTTATAGTCTGACTGAAGTGTTTATGATATAGAAACTCGCACGTATATGCGGGTCAGTCATGTTGAACCTTGCCGCACTACTTTCGGCTATAATCCTCAATCTTTTTTTTTCAATCGCTTATATTTTCTCGATTAAAAAACCATTGAATCGCGATATCGCGTTTTATTCGAGAAAATTTTCTCGATTGAAAAACGATTGCCAACAGAAAAAAAAGCCATTCGAACAGCAATCGCGAATGAATGGTTTATTTTGAAGAAAAAACCCTACTCCCTCGCGCCTTAGAAAATCGCGACTTCGAGAAAATTTGACGAAATAAACTATTCATCCGCGAACGATAATTGGAAACGGTGCCTAAAGCAGTTGCAAAAGGTTAAACGAGAATGGAAAGGCAGGAAAGGTTTAATCTTACGAAGTAAAAACAGTTTGGTCTTCATTCGTCCACACCAAATTTTCAGTAATGTAAATGCCAAGAAGCTTTTCACATTTGGAAGACTCTAAAACAGTTCCTTCATGGTGTACATTAATTTGATTATCGTCAAGATGACATCTTTTCTGAGTAGTAGTAACTAGCATAGATTTAGACTTTTGCATATTTATAACCATTTTGTTATCGTCACACCAGTTACAGACTTAACTGAAACCATCTGACAATGCGTTAGATACCGGTTGTACCTTTTGCCTTTGGTAGAAACCGTACAATCGTCTGCAAAGAGAACACTATCACAGTTGAACAAGGGTAAATCATTTATGTACAATGTGAACAACAGTGGGCCTAAAATGGACCTCTGTGGAACACCTTTTGATACTGGAAGTCTGCTAGATAATATACCACTGAAGGAAACTACTTGAGATCTATCACATAAGTACGACGATAAAAAGTAAATGAGTGAATCGTTAAAATGATAAATTTTAAGTTTCTGCAATAAAATATCATGACAGACAAGGTAATATCATGACAGACAAGGTAAAATGTTTTCTTAAGATCGAAAATTATTGTACCAACCATAAAACTATTGTCAATAGCATCTGTCTATGAGTTTAACATAGCAGTAAGAGAGCTGGATGTAAAAGATCGAAATTAGTCAGAAATTCAGAAATATGTAAATGTATACATTTCTCAATGATTTTAGAAAGTACAGGCAATATACTAATGTAATTGCCTAATTTGTAATTGCCTAATGTCGCCTTTTTTGAAAATAGGCACAACCATGGCAATCTTCCAAATATCAGGAAGAGACCCAGAAACAATACATGTATTAAATATCTTAGTAAGACTTTGGCATATGCTGCTATAGCAGCAAGCTTAAGAAATTTGGGATGTAAGCCATCTACGCCTACAGATCCCGATGCCCAAAGACTATTTAACTGGTCAAAAACGAACATCCATAGGTGGCAATTCGAATTCATTGTTCTTTGATAGCTTTGTTTCAATAAAGTTATTCAGCTTGTCAAAATTGTTTGTTCTGTTTCTTTTCGAGTCTGAGATAATCCTAGCGACATCCACAAAATGTTCATTGAAGGCAGAGGCGATAGAATCTGAGTGTCCGCATTTGTTTCGCCTACTGGGCATCAGACCAGAGTTAATCACTTCCGAGTCGGAACCCTCGAACTACATTGTTTAGAAATTTGAGAGCAGATCATTGTGGATTTTATGAGCTGTGATTTTTCAGCATTTCTGATACATCTGATATTTCAAATTGCAGATGAGGTTTCAAACTGTACTTCCTGGTGTTGATTTGTGCCACTTTGAGGAAAGCATGGCGGATGGAGACATTATCATCGAGGGGTGAGAAGGCTCCCTGTTTACAAATTGACTGACATTCGGTAACACCGATCAGCTGTAAATGGCGGTAATTTGAAATTTCCATGGTCAACTCCTGTCAAGACTTTAACAGTTAATGTCCCACAAGGTGAATATTGTCATGCCAATTGGATTTATGCATCGAGAGTTTTCTGAATTTTTGTGATTTTTTTTATGCTAATACATAACAAGTAACAAAATTAATAGTGTTCTGAAAAGTCCTTGATCGCCGCATTTCCTTTTGCTAAAACAGATTTATAAAAAGAGGATTTTGAGTTTTCAATAACTTTGTTGGTTTTATTTCTCCGTGTGCGATAATCATCAGTCCGATTGTGGCGCTTTGCATCATCGCGCATGCGTATGGCATGATCAATATACGTCGGACCTCTATTCATGTATTGGGCGATGTTTTACGCATCTCTGCTTCAAGGGGCATGCTGATTTTCTACATCGATGAACAAGTCCACCCAGCACGCTAACACGTCATTCACGTCATCAAATGTATCTACAAGAGACCAGGGTATCCGATCGACATCAGATAAGAAATTACAAGCGTCTGGTCCGTCATTCATAATTCAGCCGTCGTCCATTAGAGAATATCCGCGTCCATAATCCAAAGACCTATTCCATATTCCATATTAGCACCAAATTCAAAAAGACAATCATAGTATACATAAACATAGGCTTGTTTCCTGCAAGACAGAAACGGTCAACAGTTTTCAATGATGCCGGCAAGACATATCTTTGGCCTCGTGGCGTTATGTATTCACACCAACGCTTGTTGATCTATATCCAGTTTTACAATAATTTGCAAATCAAGATAAAAGGAGCTACCACGCTGACTATAGCTTGGTTGTGCGTACAAGGAAACATTAACTAACATAATTATACAAAAAGATGAACTCGAAAGAGTTGTCCTTTGATACGCTTAGGAACACTGCCAATAAACTTTAATAAGATGAAAGAATTGTCCCATGAAGCGTTTGTCCCATTTAATTGTATAGCTGTATATAATCACACATTCATACGCACGAATAGCGTGGCAAAGATATCCCGTGCTTGAACATGTTAGGGATGTCGAAGCATCAAATTAGAACATGGGATGTAGCAATAACATATCAAATAATCCAGGAGTACATGATTGTGTAAATATATCATCCCATGTTAGGACAAATATCTCAAACGAGTATTTATTCGTTGTTTTATGTGGCAACCGAACTTACAACTGTTGCATAAGTATTGTCTCAGGCAATATGACCTAATTGGCATTATATTAGGGTGTATAATTAAAGAGATAATCAAGTTATTGGGGTAAATAAAAAACACGGTCTCTACCTACAATATTGACCAAATAAGATGATCAAAATGACGACAGTCACTTAAAGTCCATATAGAATTTCAACCAAACTATATCGAAATACAGGTTGTGTTGGAATTTGTATGCGAAGCAACTCTTGACTACGTACCATTCTGAATAGTTTCTTCATTTTGCAAATCTATACAGTAGAGTATCACCTGATGACCAGGAAATAGTTTCAAATCTTGACACATGGTTGGAGGGGGGGGGGGGTATGCGGAAAAGAGCTGTTTGGAGGGGGTATGCAGAAGTATTGTCCCAGGCAATATGACCTAATTGAAAAGTATATTAGGCTGTATAATTAATGAGACACTCAAAATAATAATCCGTTAAAATTTAACGTATTGCTATCCGTTAGGCAGCTTTAACGGATTAATCCGTTATATAAACGGAAATAGTACGTTATAGTAAGGGAATCTTCCGTTGTTGTATTGCACTGACGGACTCATCCGTTACATCAACGGAATATCCCAGTCAGCAAGTAATCATTGGTCCTACCTGGGCAAACGTGGGCATGTCGCGGGCTGTGGGGGCATGGGCAACCCTACACTGGCCCCAAGTGGGTTAAGTACTGGGAAACCCACATTCTGAATTGGGTTGTGTAGGCATCTCCACATTAACCTAACCACACCGGGCCGTCGTGGGCATCACCGCACCAAGAGTTATCTAACTTGAATGAACCTACTCATTTGTTTTACTTTTATGAGCAGGAAATTGTAATTTTAAAATTTATCTGCATGTATAATTACGTTTGCGATTAATGAGCAATATCGGAATTATATGCCAAACATGTCCGACTCTGTCCGATCGATAGAATTTTAATTTTTTTAATTTCTTCCTCGACAAAGAGAAAGCACTGAATTAAAAACCACATGAGAGTTAATCAGCGCAGTCAATATCAATGCGGTTTGAGTTAAAATCATTAAACATTGGATATTACGAACGATTCCGATGATCTATATACTGAGAGGATTTTTCTCTTAACTCGGACGTTAGATTTACGTGTAAAAGTCCACTCAATATAAACCCAGATTGCATGGGATAAAATTTAATAAATTTCCGTTGAATCCGTTAAAAAATAAGAATCCGTTACAATAACGGAATATTCCCTCGATTCCCTGGGGACGGACTTTTCCGTTAAATTTAACGGATAATAAAATCCGTTGAATCCGTTAAAAAATAGGAATCCGTTACAATAACGGAATATTCCCTTGATTCCCTGGGGACGGATTTTTTCCGTTCGAGTAAACGGAATTTTATTTTGAGTGGATAATCAATTTATAGGGGTAAAACCCCGACGATCACTACTTAAAATATTGATTAAATGAGATGATCAAAATGACGGTAGTCAATCAAACTGCATTTAGAATTTCCAACAAAATATATAAGGATATATATAATCTATCTATCCAATATTAAGTCATATAGGTCGTGTTTTAATTTGCCGGGGAAGCAACTACGTACCATTCTAAATAATTTCCTCATTTGTTTGGCAATACAAGCGTCTAGTCCGTCATTAAATATTCAGCCGTGGTCCATTAAAGAATCCTAACGATAGAGTAACACATGATGTCCAGGAAACAATTCTAAGTCTGGACATATTCTCCCATTGTCAGGGTTTGTCTTGTGGGTATACGTGGAAAAAGACTGATCTTCATATACGGAAAGACGTCTGGAAATTCCAATCTCCATGGTCTACGGAGGCAATACTCTGAATAGTATATTCTTGAATCTAGGTCTACCAGTAAATGGTAGACCAATAAATGTATGCCTCCACAGTAAACTGGAAAGCGAGCGAGATTTTCCCAGGGTTAATGTTCTTCAAAGACGATTGAGGTATTCGGTGTAGTGTAGCGACTGGCATTGGCTGAAAACTCTCCACACAAACATATTCTGTAAGACGGTAAAATTGCCTTGCGGTAGACAAAAGTATGCGCAGTATTTAATGTCACCTAATGAAAAGTATTGATTGCTGAACGATATCAAACAACTTTTCTTGATGGCTTTTCCGTATCGTCTCTTACCGTGAGGGTGTTTGTCCTGTAAAGAACTGAGCATCCACAACAGTGTTTCACAGTGTTCAAGGGAAAAATTGGTATAGACTTGTTCCAAAACGGGGAAAGAACTATGGAAAATAGGTGTTAGGGAATTTTGAGGTAGAGTGTGGTATGTACTTCAAGATCCTCATGGTACTCATATGAACAGTCACAATCAAAGCGTGAGTGAGATACATCATTCTTTAGATGACGACTTCACAACGAATATTATGGATTAAGAATACTGATCAGCGATACGGATTTGATATTTTTGGAACATCACGATGTCTTGCCGGCATCATTGAAAACTGTTGACCGCTTCTCTCTTGCAGGAAACAAGCCTATGTTTATGTATACTATGATTATCTTTTTGAATTTGGTGCTAATACTGTTATATGGAATATGGAATAGGTCTTTGGATTATGGACGCGGATATTCTCTAATGGACGACGGCTGAATTATGAATGACGGATTAGACGCTTGTAATACAGTTGTTCTATCATAATTTGGAAGTGCTGGATCCGAATATGGTATATACCTAGTGGTATGTTGTGTTTTTTACCCTCAATGTCTCAAAACCATGGCCACAGATTTCCCCAGAAATCTCCATAATTCGCGATATTGTTGAGATAGAATGAAGATCTGGGCCATTTTTCTGCAATTTAAAGCGTCAGGCAATCGACTGGAAACCATTGGTGAAGTGTATTTTCAAGACGTCAGGGTGAAATCTGATATATCTGTATCATTTTCCAAGATACCTTCCATGGACATCCACTTAAGAGATAGAATTGTGATTCATCCAGGAATATATATTAATATTACATGTGACATCATGTACAATTCATTAGACTACGCATACAAGATATAAGAAATGACCTTTATTTCAGCCTCTTGCTCCTAATGTAGGAATTCTATCCGTCAGCATTTTGTTGATGCAATGAAAACTTCTAGTCAAAGCAATCAAATATTTGATGATGTTAGAAACCGCAATGAGAGCTGTCTGTTGACGTATACCAGACTAATATCGAGTGATATGACAATCTATCAGCATAAAATGCCTTTACCTTCTCTATCCATGCCTTTAGCTATTAGTTGGTGGGCCCAATCCTCGCAAAGGAGCGACTATGATTATCTTCCTGGCAAACTTCTGTAGTATAATGCTAATTTCTGTGACCTTGATCTTTAATGATCGAACCAACCAACAACTATCAGTAGTAGTACTTGTTTGATGGTCAAAGGCTGTTTAGCTCTTCTGAAGTTCAAACAAACGGGGGCATCCGTCTCTCCATATTTATAGAATGTATAAGTCAATGTGAGGTATAGAGAAATCCGCCAAGCAAGTATTCAGTTATTACACGTCTCTGGCATTGCCCTTCAACTGATTGCTGGTTCTCGTTCATCCAGTGTCCACAGCAAGGTATTATAGAGGATCCAACCCAGAAACTGATTCTTCACCACAGAGATCATAGGCAACTCTCAACGAGATACGTCAAGGGTCTAATTCGAACGGAAGATGGCAATAATAATTTGCCTTGTCCCCAAGCTACAACGGGCAAATATAAACATAAAAGTCGGCAATTTGGCGCAATGAACTAGAAAGCGAGCGAGATTCTCCCAGGGCTAATGTTCTACAATGGAAAATGAGGTATATGGTAGCGTATAGTGGCTGCTATCAGCTGAAAACATGCAACCTATTTGACATTCAACCTTATTACCAACTGGGCAGCATTCTCTACCGAAGTATATTCTATATGACGGTAAGATTTCCTTTCGTGAAAGATCCAAATATTTGCAGTATTGAATGTCACATAATCAACAGTATTGATGGTTGAACGATATCAAAATTCCATTTATTGGCGGATTCCCATATTTTGTCGATCCAATATAGATTAATTTGATCTGTAGAGAACTGAACATCCACACCAGTGATCCCCAAATGTTCACGGATAATAAGGGCGTTAGCCATATAAATAGACTGAAATCCGTTAAGTGCATTCACCTATGCAAGATAATGTCGTAAACCTGTATCCCATTTCAGAGGCCATAAAACAGCTGGGTCCTGAAGTTGAAACATCAGTTGACAATGAATGTACAGACGTAAGAGAACATATCATCACCGTGAATTAACCTGGCAGAAGCTTCACAAAGCAGATTTTGTATATCATGGAACAAAGATTCCGTCTCTCGAACAAATCGATATCGAATAGTGTTGTGTTCATGCCTATATAGTTTTATGTACAGGCAGACATCTGCGACATCACAGTTGGACACCTCCTTGGGGCAACTGTGAACATGAATAGTAGGATGGATAAAGAAATAATAATAATAATAATGAAGCAAAACTATTGCCGATAGCATTCTCAGTCTGATAGGGAAAGGTGCGGAAAGATTTTTTTCACATAATACTGGAAGACATGCTTCATGTCTTGCATTAAATTGGTTGTCCATAAAGAAGCGTTTTTGTCATTAATTGTTAGAATTTTCTCATTTCATCACGTCAGCACGAAATCCGAGTAAACACAAACTGAATCTATACCGCGAACGAGTAATTCTTTGCTAAAAAGCGATGGTCTTCGAACCACAACGAACTAACGCGTCTATGTAGATGTTCGTAAACGTACGTAACCTAATCTCAGGCTATACTTGCGATAATGACATATTGAAGGTCAAGCAAATATATTAATACTGATGTAATTGATTGGGTAAGTTATGGAGACCTTAGAGCACAAATCATTAAAGAACCAAAATATGAGAAGCCGAAATATATCAAGCTAAATGTTGGCCAAGAGCAAATCATGCATTGCTCTTGAAAACAACGTGGATAAGTGATTAGATGACGAGCAGAATCTACTGTGATCGTCGCCTGTTTGTGCCTTTTCAAATGATAGGTAACCTCTTGGAACCCCCCTCCTAATGAAACAAATAAAATAAAACATATTGCGAGACACCATCAACATCTGCAACAACAGCGTGGCGTAGTTAAAGAAATACTTGTGGTTATTGTGATATATTTAGAAAACGATTAGTCAGAATATCACTCATATGGTAGTCATAGGACTTTTTGTCAGGTTACGCTGTTCTACGTAAGTAAATGTATTTTCCCAAAATAGAAAACCCCGACCATATTGCATGTTTGTTCGTGCAAATGTGCAGCCTTTAGAATTACAGCAATATCACTGGCTAAACTCACAGGTTACAATTTCAACTATCTGTCTACGGAGAAAAGAATTCATTATGATTACTTTGTAGCTTGTCCCTGTAAGTCTTACGGGGCTTCCAATCGACACATAAGTATGTCCCAAAGGACTTCCTGTCAATCAGCTCTATCCTCCTCCAAACTGATGATCAATTAGAAAATTCATTGAGAGACGCGTGACCTCTATTTAAGCCAAGTATCCATCAGAAAACGGCCTCCACAAGGTATCGACCACTCCAATGCGACGATTCAGTGAAATCTGATAACGATGTACGGCTATCATCTTCACTTCATCTTCATCCGTTCTTCGGTTAATGAGAGAGGGAGAGAATTAAGGTTTAACGTCGCGTTCAGCAATATTTCATCTATATAGCGACGATCAAACAAAATTCTAACGTAAATCCAACACATTAAAACATACACACATTAAAACTTCGCCCGACTGAAAAGATCTTCCAAAGTAGTCGCTCGATTTAAAGAATCTCTTACAATCTTAAAATCTATGCAGTCGATAAGAATATGTTTTACTGTGAGATGTTCGTGGCATGGAATGCACCTTGGGACTGGCTCTTTTTTTTAGTAAATGTTCGTGAGTTAATCGTGTATGGCCGATTCTACATCGCCTGATCATGGCTTGATCGAAACGTTTCTGGCTGTTCAGATGAATATAACCTACAGTGTTTTTAACTCGTGAAGTTTATTATTCACAGCATCCCATAAAGATTGAAACAGCCGTCTCACATAAGTACAGATAGAGGGTCTGAAATCGCTATATGGGATTCCAACAGGATAAACCCCATTATCTAGGGCTTCCTTAGCCATTCTATCAGCCTCATTGTTACCTTTGATGCCAACCTGACTAGGCAACCAACAAAACACAATATCAATCTGTTGATCAAATCTACAGTCATATAATTGTAGAATATTCAAGATGGTGAGATGAGTTGAAGTTCCACTTTGAATCGTTGGAAGGCATGACGGTGAATCTGAGAATATGACATATTTTTTTCCTTTTAGTGGATCCAATACCTACCAAAGCAGACAATATAGCTTTTGCTTATGTGAGATAGCTGTTTCAATCTTTATGGGATGCTGTGAGTAATAACAAACTTAAAAAAAAACTTTAGCATATACTCATCTGAGCAGCTAGAAACGTTTCGATCAAGCCATGATCAAGCGATGTAGAATCTACCATACAAGATTACTTCATGAACATTTACTAAAAAAGGAACCGGCCGCAAGGTGTATTCCATGCATTCCATTCCAAGATCTTTTAAATCGAGTAAAAGAAGACTGTATTTTAGGTTATATGAGAGGAATCAGTTTGTTGTATAAATTTTAATGTATGTACATGTTTTTGGTGTGTTGTGTTGATTACTTCTGGATTGCTGGGTTATTAACCGGCTTTTGTTGAAATACTTAGAATTTTGTTTAAATCGTCGCTATATAGCTGCAACCTTAATTCTCTCTCTCTGTAAGTGGTATAACCTTAAAAGAAGATCATAACTAAAATGTATTCCTCATACTTCGAACTTCAAAAACATGTTGGATCCTTTGAGCAGACATTACGATAAGGGTCAACCATGTCGATGTTTTGTCCATTGCGATGTTAAGGGGCGCTGAAATGTTGAGGGCTTAACCGACCCTAGTTCCGTCTTCAGCGGAATGAGACATATGATAAAAGATGTTATAATAGCCCTGCGAACCTACCAAACAGGAATAGGAAAAATGTGCAAGCGTCAGATGTATACGAAAAAGCCAAACGCAGTCGGTCAAACCTTGTCATATAGTTCAAATAATTATATACATTGGGTTATCTAGGGTCTATTATCGCCCGCAAATTGCATAATATTAAGGCCTTTGTTAAACCACTGTTGTTGTTATTAACAAAAATGGCTCAAAATGGCAGTCATGGGCATTATTCTCCATTAGAAATTGGATTTCTGGATTAGAAACTGGATTACTAGAGCAGACTTAGCAGAGCAGAGCAGACTTAGAGCTCCCCAATATCGCCTCTTTCAAAGAACATAATATTTCAAACAGTTTCTGAAAATAATGACTACCAAAGTTCTACACATGCAAGATGTAATGGCAAAACCTTGAAGTACCTCTCTAAATCAATTAGTATTTTGTTTGATGTTGGGGAGAGTGGGGGGGGGGGGCAAGCTGGTAAACAGGAAAGCAGCCCTTCTCTACATGTATATGTGTGACACAACCAACAGTCAGCTTGAAAACAGGACTCTTCAGTCACTCGTCCGGAATTGTATGCAAACTGGGACCCCATTCTTATCCTCAACTGACCAAAAATAGCTCTTAAGACAAGACTGGCTGATGCCATTATGGATATTCGAGTTAAAGGCAGATGTCTCGTTCAAGGACACATTCAGAGATTCTCATATCTAAATTTATCGAACAATAAATTATGAAGTAATGACCTCCCAGAAAATATATAATTGTATTTCACACACTATTATGCCTACTATGTTGTATTTAAGCATATACCAGGCATGTTCTTGCATGAAAGGAGTGTTTGATTTTAATACTTCCTTTTCTGAAATGGGCATATATTATCTAATTTGTCTGCAAGAGCCTTAGATCCCTTACATATAAAAATTACCGAGTTAGTTGACAGTTTGTTATGACATTTTGCCAAAGAATATTGCAGATTCAACAACGATTCACGCCTTTCTGTGCAGAAATTGTTTGCTATATTACGTTTATTAACATAGGCGATATTGTGGAGTAAAATCAAATAGTAATCAAGTGTCAAATGAGCAATAATGTCCATGATTTTGAGCCATTTTTCTAAACAACAATAACAGTGACTTAACAAAGATCTTAAACAAAAACAGTCAATTGTTTGTGCGTGTGTTTGTGTGTGTGTTATGGGGCGGTGGGAGTGGGAGCATTGACCGACGTAATCTGTTAATACTACAGACAGAAATTCTGAGTCCATTGAAACGAAAAACCTCGCCAGAATCGCGAGTCATTCCTGGAAGCTCAATATGTAGGGTTCATTTTATCCGAGCAAAAATCTAAACATGGCAAAAATCTAAACATGGTCTACACCGAATGACAGATCGCCTCTCTAGCCGTGTTCCACTGGTAGAACAAATAAGTAGAGTGGTGGGTCAATCGTGAATTTGATAACACTTGCATCAACAGGGTCAATAACATCGAGCTAACCGTACATTTATCACATGTTTTAGCACGTTTAGGTGAAATCAACACCCGTCAAATGCAGGTGTTCATTGGGAGATTAAATTTCACAAGTCGTCTGCTTTCATACAACTAACAATCGAATAAAAAAACAAATAAATTACAAGATGAAATTTCTTTCTCGGGTTTAACTGTTGTTTCCATCGTGAAATTGTTTACCAAAGTGACACAAATAGACATATATTCACGTACTTTCCACACAGCTGACAGTATCACTCCCCATTTGAGAGACCACGTAAACTCGTCCACTGACATTGGCACGATGCCAACCGAGACGGAAGCATCAGTGGATGAGGGGTTTTTTTCAAGAAAGGAGAGAAAGGTTGTCAAAGTTTAAAATATGTTTTCAACCTTTCATTATAATCTTTCTAGATAATCAATTTCGGTGGTGCAATAGAATAGAAAAAATGTTTTCATAGGCGTGCCCAACGGTTAGCTTACGCACTGTTAGTGTGGGAAATTTTATAAATTATATTGCGCGAGCTTCGCCCTTGCCCTAAAATATCAACTTTCCCACACTAACCGTGCTTAAACTAACCATTGAGCACGCCTATAAAACATTTTTTCTTAATTAGATCACACTATGTCCGCATCGGTTCATTTGAACACATAACCATAACAGGCAAAACTTTCTGCATTTTCTCCGGCACGACAAAAAATTGAGAGCTGTCAATCCATGAATTTGTAGTTTATCATATTATGGACATCTTGAGTCTATCTGCATAACACTCCGGGCAGAGGATCATGGGTAAATTCAGGATGGCGGCCACGTGGGGTACCAGAATAATGATGTTCATGACGTAATTCGTCTTCAAAATATCTGCTTTCCCGCGAGGAAAAGTGAGCAAAAACCTTTTTATTTCCCACCACATTAATATTTACTGATTCATCATGCAGTTTTTGCGGAGAAATTAGCTAAATAATAAAAGAAAAACAATCCAACCGAGAAATCGACCAAAAAAAACCTTTTTTCTGAAAATGACGTCACTGTTACGTCATCATAGCGGCTATCTTCGATTTTATACATTTCTTCCTAGAGCTCGACTAAAGGGTATAGTGCGGTAGGTTTAAATCCCTTAGCTGAAGGGGTAAGAAAAATAATTAGTTGGGGGGGGAGGGCGAAATGATCTCCCCCAGGCCTGGACAGATCCCGAAAATCCCAGGACAGGAGTAAACCATCGTACATATAAAAAATATATGGTGCCCAGACGTATAGCCTATAACACCGGGCACTAAAATCCGACGATATTGTTTCATTAATAAAGTTTATTCCAACTTTCTTGGAAAGAAAATAAAACTAACGCTCTTTATATGTGGTTTTGCGGCTTTTGTCTTGCAGAACTTCTGTGACGACGTGTGAGCATCCCACAGGAATCTTGTCTATCATGCCAAACTCTCACCCACGTTGATGATGAAGTAGAACATGATTTTAGTGATGGATGATCTCTATTTAACTCAGGTATCCACCAGGAAACGGCTTCCGACAACATATCGATCGATATCTCGACTGCGGCGATTCCATGAAATTGTAAATGATGATGTATCGTAGTCAGAGATTTAAACATGCATCGATTGAGTACATACAACACGCTCAACCTTTTAAAGTCATAACTGTCAGTCCGTGCAAACAAATAATCAGACAGAAGCTAAGCAATACCGATTGCATCTCCTTCTCAAGAAATCATTCTGTGTTTCTGTTTGTATTTGACGATGAATACGTGACAATTGTCGATATCCGATATGGTGTTGGCTTCCACACCAATAAGCCAATTACAGATTTGCAAAAAGGGACGTTCGATAGAGTACAATATGTACATATGAGATACAGGTGAACAGTATTGTCTTCAGTATTTCATTTAATTTTATTTCATTTCTATCTTTAACTTCGAAATGGATATTTTGTTTAATGCTTTTAATAATGCCTTTAGGAGATATTGCAAAATATGTTTCACACATAACCTGCATATGATGAAATTAAAAAAAAAAGTATAACAGTAATATAGCAATGCAGCAACAATACCACAAGCTATTTACTAAGAGCGGATAGAATAATTAATTGGCTACCGTGTTGTTGTACATGTATTGTATTGTACACGAATTTATTGCCTTCGCTTGACATTTTATCTTGTACAAGTCGAAGATTAGGTTTTGATGATGATGAAGAATAGGAAATGGTTTGACGCGGTAAAAACCCTCAAACAGAAATTGCATCTTTGGATGTAGATGCCAAATGAGATCGTGGAAAAGTAGAGCTTCCAGTAAATGACATGGCGCTGGCAACCTCTTCTGTCTATTATATTTGAACCTGGATCGCAGTAATTTCATTTCTAATCGTCGAATTTAGCCTGACAAATATTTTCCTGTAAAGGAGCTACACATTGTAATTTGTGAGAACTCTCGACGGAAAGTGGGCTTGTATGGGGCGCCGATATTCCCGGGTAAAATTACATAAACCCACCAGAAGATTCCGGTCCGGCCAGTGGTTTTCTCTGGACTTAAAATGGATGACAACAGAAAACACACATTGCTGTAGATAGCTTTTACTGCTCGTACCTCATTTTAGCTTACAATATTGTGACGCTGAACCGGTGGCAACATGACAGAGGATCTTATTCTGTAAATTGGAAACCGTCAAACATTCTCTTTTATACTATCCTAACAATGGGTACATGATAACATCTCATCAGACTTTATGACAATGGGACAATCGAATTGTCACCAAACCAAAACACAGAACTCAAAGTTTGGGTTCCACCGGGTATATGTCAGTGCATTGTACTTATTCACACCGTTAAATCATATAGCTGAATACCGAAGATCGAATCTGACGCCTACTGGAACTACAGTCAAATATAATTTCTCACAGAAGTTAACTGACAATGCTTGACCCTACAGGGCATTGGACAGGATGTTTATATCACCAAAACAGTATTCAGAACCGAAAACAATTCCCTCGTGTTAAACTGTCAGCCTCGAATATAACATACACCGTACCGATAACAAGGGACAGTAAGAAAAGCTTATGAAATCATGAATTTTCACTCAAGGAAAAAGTTAATATAATAAAATTGCTAATGTTAGTTATGGTGGCTAAGAAGCGATATTTCACATATAATTTACGCATTTATATGGTGGCCAAGAATCGATATTTCACAGATCTTCCAACAATGAAAGATGAAAGACACGAACGAAGATCGTTCATTCATCTCAAAGTATAAACACAAAATGCGTAAGCCAGCAAGAATAATAGCAAAACGTGAAAGAATAGTTCATTATGAATAGCCAAGGTCGTTATCAGAAATATCGGTCGAATACCATAAACAATTTATTCAATTACCGTAGTCCATGTTCATAGTGTAAGGTCATAAGGCCATATTTACTATCATTTCTCAATGAAAGTACTCTAGGTATGTGAGACACGTGCCAGTCACAAGACAAGTGTGCACATGTCAAAACAATGTGTCCAAAACACAATATCAAAACAATTGCTGCAAAATTCATACATTAGCTTCAAATCCAAAATAGTTTATCAACACATTACATGTTCATGAAAATCAAAACAAATAACAATTATCTGTATCAAAATGTCAAAACTGCAACCTACATGTACGATAAATCTGTTTCGAAATAATTTGCTTCTGTTTGTTCTGATTGACATTATCTTGCTAGTTCAGTGCAAGAAAAATCATACCAATTCAGTGCAAGAGAAATCATTATGAAAGCTAGAAACTTATGGTTGACATGGACACAATATGTACTGCACTTAACGAAGTTGTCAATACGTGTAAATTGAAACCAATTTGTCATCCAACACCTTAGACTTATATCTGAGGATCCAAACAGCAATACAAAAAAAACAAATAACCAAATATCCAGGCTTCTATGGCTTATTCAGGAATTGTGTGGGTACATCAGCCAACACCCACCAGGCTTTCACAGCCTATACCAAGCATTCATATGCTACAAACACTAGTACGTACATGTACTCAGTGTATACGCGATAATTTAAAAATTAAACGAGACTTACCTAAGTTGAAGTTTGATTGTAATTCTATCGAAGACTAGTCAGGAACGGAGGAATCATGTGAGATAGTGCGCATGCGTGCTACATCAGGATTGAAAGAACCTGTAGACACATGACCATTACTGGGTGGGAAACCAGGGTTGGGCACATGATTCCTCCGTTCCTGACTAGTCGTCGATAGAATTACAATCAAACTTCAACTTAGGTAAGTCTCGTTTAATTTTTAAATTCTATCTCATCCCAGTCATTCACTTCGGAACCATGTGAGATTTTAAAGCCATGTGTTCTACAGGTAAATGGACAGAATAAATTTAAACTATCAATTCAGTGGAATAAACTTGTTGTATTCTTCATTTTATTCGAACAAATTCCATACTTCTGTCAATAAAACTGAGATATTCTCTGCCAATATCATGTTTTCTCAGAATCAATTTCCTGAAAATTCCTCTAAAATACTCTGTCCCAAATTAACAGAATCAATGTCAAAGTTGTAGTACTTAGCAAAAGTGTTTGCTCTGGTCCATCCGGTACAATTTAAAATCACATTAACAGGAACTCCACAACGGGCACCTGCAGAAGTTGATGCTGCACGAGTGCTATGTGCACCAAATAATGAAATGTCAACTCCAGCTGCTTCGAGCACCAATTTTATCCACCGAGCAATGGTATCTTTGCTCACCGCCTTGTGTGGTTTAACAAAACTCAAAAACAATGCAGAATTACATCCGTTCTGCCTAAAATCTGCAGTTTTCTTAAAATATTCAGAAATACATCGAATAACACACAAGTCAGAATCATTGGCATATGCTTTTAACATAAGTGGTTTCACATGGCAACCTGGCCGTGATTGCTTAATCAACTGATTAACATAGAAAACACAATGACTTTCAGTCAGAATCATGTTAGCAGGACTGGTATCTAAAACATAAAGAGTCTGGCATCTCTGACCTGTGTGGCATCTCTGACCTGTCAATATATTCGTGCGGTATTCACTGCGCTGTAACCTAGATGATCTGCTAAGTCAGCCAAAAAGTTTATGCCTACATGTAGAGGGGCCGAAATCGGATCGTGCCCTGTGGAATAACAGTGGATTTCCCATTCCTGTAGGTAAGTCCCATACTGACGTTGCGTCCCTCCCCTCCATGCCTTGAGGACGAGGTCTGAAGCCTTTTGTGAAAGTCTTTTCTGTGAGAGTTGTCTCCTGACAATAGGCAGATCAACAAGTGCAGGTTTTTGTGTAGTGGATGAATCTCTTGTGGATGACACGGAAGTCTCAGAACAGTTTTGCCTGATGGCAATATGATTGGTTCCTTCACCAGAAATCTCATTAATTTTGGATACCATGTCTGCGTTGGCCAATCGGGTACAACCAGGACCCCCGTTGCTTGGTTCGTCTCGATTTTCTGAAGTACGTCTGCTATAACACTGAAAGGTGGAAAAGCATAGAATTTTAGTTCCTTCCAATTGAGAGAGAAGGCATCAACAGCCATAGCTCCTGGGTGAGGGCCATGTGAAGCATATGTATTAAATTGATGATTATTTCTGGAAGCAAATAAATCTAGTTCAGGTTTGAATTTCAACATATTCAGAGAACCGAATAACATGTCTTTGTCGAGCATCCATTCCAGTTCTCTCCGTGTTAATCTAGACTCCATGTCAGCTGACGTGTTTTGAGCTCCAGGTATATGAGAAACTGTCAAATATATACCATTTGCAATACACCACTTCCAGATTTCTCGGGTAAGACTATTACATTGGTTCGAGTGGCTTGTATCCATATGGTTTAGACATGCAACAGCGGTCATATTGTCAGCTCGTACAAGAACATGATTGTTTCTCAGCTGGTTATGGAATGATTTCAGAGACAAGAACACTGCTAACAACTCTAGATAATTGATATGATTATTTGCTTCATCAGGGGTCCAGTTGCTCCCTGCGCGAAGACTCTCCAGTACCCCTCCCCATCCAAAACCACTAGAATCTGTGAAAATTGTGGCTTCTGGTGGGTCTCTAGCTACTAGATTATATGCTGAGTGGATATTCTCTATCCACCATGTGAGATCAGCTCGAGCTTCTGCAGATAATGCCATGCGGGCATCAAAATTTCCCTTTGCTTTTTTGAGGGAATCTGATTTCTCAATTTCTATCCTTCTGTAATAAAGAGAACCATACATTACGCCCGGAAAACTTGCTGTCATATGTCCAAGAATTTGGGCGATTTCCCGAATGGTGTATGTATCTTTTTGAAGCAATTTATGGCACTTTTTAGCCAGTGCATCAGCTTTTGCTGTTGTCAGTGAAACCCGCATTTTTATAGAATCAATAACAAACCCCAAATATGGTAATATTTGCTTAGGGACTAGAGCTGATTTTTCAGGGTGGACTGGAAATCCCAGTTCATCAAACTGATTGACAGTGTCAAAGACATTATTGAAGCATTCTTCAAATGAGTCACCTATGAGAAAGCTATCATCAATAAAGCCCGTTAACATGTGACCCTGTTTTCGTAGTGTAGCAAATACTGGTTTCAGTAATTTTGTAAATTTTCTAGGACAACATGCCAGTCCATCTGGGAAACAAACATAATTGTATAGTTTCCCACTCCATCTAAACTTTAGAAATTTCTGATGCTCTACTGCTATAGGGCAAGCATAGTAGGCATCCTTCAATCAACAGAGGCCATCCAACAACTATGTTTCATCATTTTGAGAGCAGAGAAAAGAGTATCCATTTTGAAATGTAGATACTGAACATGGTTGTTGAGTTGAGTTAGGTTTAATATAAGACGATGACTTCCATCTTTCTTAGCTCTCACAAATATGTTGGAGATGAACTCCCCTGGCTCTGGCTCTGATTCCTTAATTACCCCTTTTTTGGTTAGTTTTTCAATTTCTCTGTCAATAATTTCCCCTTCTAGGGCAGAGAAACTGATCTGAGTTGGCTCAGACAATTGGACTGGGCAAGTCTCAAATGTGATGTGCGTTCCTTGTACAATATCCAAGATCTCAGGGTCAGATGTTAAACGTCTCCATTCTAAAAAATGACTAGCAATTTGTCCGGCTCTAAATGAATTAACACGAGCACGGGCTTTGTCAGTTAGTTCAGCAGCAATCTCAGGAATATTTCTTACCTCAGATTGATCAGCTGCAGGAGTAGAACATTCTACTCGTCGTCGCTCCCCTTCTTTGGGCGCTTCGACCATTTCTTCTTCCGATAGAACTTGTTGAATTTCCCGCCTCCGCGGGAAAAAGAGTTCTTTCTGCCAGATTGATTATGGTAGAAAGAGTTGCTACCCTTGTAATAGTTGTTCCGTTTGTTGTATGTGTACTGACCCCCGCCTAATTTATTGCCGAGTTTGTTGTACTCACGAGCATCAGTCATTACTTTACGGAGGTCGTCTCCAAATAAATTGGAAGTCACTGGGTTCTCAACATTGCACAGCGTTTTGTAAGGATGAAAGAGAGCAGGGGCCATAATCTCTCTGCGTCTTAGAGAAATGTCATAGTTCACATGTCCCAACATGGCCACACAATCAGTTAACATCCTGATAAGCTCCGGTATTTCTAAATCACTCGGGGAGCTTGTGCATATCTGATTTAGACAGATAGCAAGGGCAGAACCGACCGAAACACAAGTTTTTTTTGGATGTTTCCCATTCTTTTATCTTGCCCTCTATAGAATCGGTTCAATTTTTTCCAAACCGGTACATTAACCATGGGAACTTTCATCTGACAATTTTCTGGGCATAGATATTTATCCATTTTACCCTTCAGGATAGTCAAATCCAGTTGTTTTTCCCATCGTTTGTTCACCGTTTTTGCCAGCTTGTCGTTTACAGGAGGCCCATAAGTACCAGTTTCATACTCCTGATCAAGTTCATCCAGCATACTGGAATAAATGTCATTGCCAGCATCATTACCTTGACTTGCAGTATTGTCGTCTGCACCTGTAGGCCCATCGATAGTGTTTTTTACAGGCCCTTTCGATTCACTTCTCTGAGCAATCAGTCCCTCAGCCTCGTCGCTGGAATCAGATGGTTCCTCATCCGACTGATCCGGAGATAAATCTGACTCAGTGTCACTCATTGCATGACATTTACGTTGTTTAGTTTTCACATGTTGAACTTCGCTCAAGTGACGACGTTTCTTGCCCGCAACCGACACGCTCGTGCGTGGCTGACAAGACTTGACCTCAGTGACCTGGTTTTGAGGCCGTCCCGTCGAGGCAAGACTTTTCCAGGCGTCCCCCATACTATTTATTGAAACAGCCATTTGTCCGATATTATCATGCATTTTCGACATCATTGTCATGAGATCAGGCGTCTGATCACCCTTAACACATTTACTGCGAGCAGTGTCAAGTCGTTCACGATCTGGGAGCGTCTCCTCAGACAGAAGCTTGTCTTCGAGTTCATCAACATCCGTGTGCGAGGTCTGTTCAGCAGCCATGTTTTTCGGCTTGCTCGAGCCGACAGCCCAGTTTCAAAGTCGTAATAAACGACCAAGTAAAGTCTGTTCAAGACTGATTTGCAATCGGATAGCGTCTATCCTAATTCAGACAAGCAATGCACCGTAAATTTAGGCAGCTTCTGCCCAAATTCCTCGATTGATAAAAGAAACAATCCCGTCTGCTTGAGAGCGTCTCTCAAGCTTGCAGACGATGCACACACTGATGTAGCACGCATGCACACTATCTCACATGGTTCCGAAGTGAATGACTAGGATGAGATAGAATCTTAATTTCATTTAGCTCAGATTGCGTTAAGTGTTTAGCTCACCAGCTATACTAGCTATTATGGAAACTGATCGCGATAAATATCCTAATCAAAAATAAAAAAATCATTGTGGATCCACATTACAAGATTGTCGTACAAACTTCAAAGTCTAGATTTATCGATCTGCAAATCACTAAATTTATCAGTCACAAAGGTTCATTCAATCTAGCAGTTTTATCGTTGATTTATCAACTTCACTGGGCATGCAGCATTACCAATAATTAACAAAACGTGCACAATGTACGAAAGATGTCAACAGGTCATATAAGGTATTACCATGGCACATATAACAGGATTGTTCAATACATGTTACCAACCTGTTTGGGGATTCAGTCCAAAATGTTCCAAGAAAGTTATAAGGGTACAATGTCTTTGAGTTCGTTAGGCATGATCCAGTTCTGTAAATTACACACTGTTCATCATACGCACTATTGTCAATGAGTGGGAACTTCACAACGTCAGACAGAAAGTTCAGGGAAGTCCAGGCAGAGAATATATCACAACACAGTTGTGTTTTCAATCACTATGGCCATATTTACAAGGCTCTGTTAAGTAGAACGAATCAAACTGTACCTGTATATATTGTTTCCACGGAATGGACTCATCTTATCACGAAGATGGACATCACTTACGGCAGTTGTGGACAGCAATTTGGAATTCTTTTCAGTCAGAAGGCAGTTCAAGGGCACCAAATGTGTTCATCAGTCACCGTCCCCGTCTGGGTGACTTAATTATCGTCTGCTATACCTCAGCAAGTGCAAAAAGGAAGGAAGGTCCTTTACCTGTTCTCTTTGTAATTGACGATTGTCCTTGTCCTGAATATCAGTTCACAAATTGTCCACAAGTTTCGTGATGCCTTGAGCAATGGTCTGGAGCTCTTGCAGTTTTTTCTGGCTCAGCCATTCTGTTCAAAACTTAGTACTCTCAATGTCTTCGGTCGATCGTCTGAAGCTGTCGTCTCACGACTTCCTAGTTGATTATCCCACCGGTACAGCGTTAAATAAGGCTGGAAACTTCAGACGTGAAAATTTAAAAATTCCGCTGTTCATCAACCAATGTTCCTGTGTCATCCGGATTTTTTTTTTATCTTGAAGCAAGCCCACCAATGTAATTTGTGAGAACTCTCGACGGAATGTGGGCTTGCGCCGATATTCCCAAGTAAAATTACATAAACCCATCAGAAGATTCCGGTCCGGCCAGTGGTTTTCTCTGGACTTAAAATGGATGACAACAGAACACACACATTGCTGTAGATAGCTTTTACTGCTCGTACCTCATTTTAACTTACAATATTGTGACGCTGTACCGGTGGCAACATGACAGAGGATCTTATTCTGTAAATTGGAAACCGTCAAACATTATCTTTTATACTATCCTAACAATGGGTACATGATAACATCTCATCAGACTTTATGACAATGGGGCAATCGAAGCGTCACCAAACCAAAACACAGAACTCAAAGTTTGGGTTCCACCGGGTATATGTCAGTGCATTGTACTTGTCCACACCGTTAAATCATATAGCTGAATACCGAAGATCGAATCTGATGCCTACTGGAAATACAGTCAAATATAATTTCTCACAGAAGTTAACTGACAATGCTTGACCCTACAGGTCATTGGACAGGATGTTTATATTACCAAAACAGTATTCAGAACCGAAAACAATTCCCTCATGTTAAACTGTCAGCCTCGAATATAACATACACCGTACCGATAACAAGGGACAGTAAGAAAAGCTTATGAAATCATGAATTTTCACTCAAGGAAAAAGTTAATATAATAAAATTGCTAATGTTAGTTATGGTGGCTAAGAATCGATATTTCACATATAATTTACGCATTTATATGGTGGCCAAGAATCAATATTTCACAACATGTTAACTTTTGCTCGCTGATTATGAGAGAGTATTGTGTGTCTATGACTGTGAATGCTGATGCATCCTATAAGTAGAGCTTCCGGTAAATAACTTGGGTTGGAGGAAGCGGTGGTGTGAGAGAGGGGCAGCGAAGTGTTCCAACACTGCGCCATGCTGCCTCTTATTCAGTTTATGTGTGCAGTCCGGGACCACTCAACTGCATGGGCCGTACGGCTATATCCTGCCATAAAACAACCCCTCTCCACTCTCTGTCCACTATTTTTATCAAGTTCGGGAAATAGCTTGATCGCCGTGAGGAGCTAATGTGTCTGCAATCAGACTTCATGTGTCTGCAATCAGACTTCAAACATCATCGGTCGATTAAATTTACAGTAGTACCGTAAGTAGTAGTCACGTAATCCGATCAGGTGACCCGTACGAAGATGGTGGCGGTAAACAGGAGAATTTCAATCGGCCGTTTATGTTTGAAAACTGACTGCAGACACATCAGCTCCTCATGGCGATTAAACTATTTGCCGAACTCTATGAACTAGTGAACATATGAACTAGTGAACATAGAGTGGGGAGGGGTTGTTTTATTGCCGGATAGAGTCGTACGGCCCATGGAGCTTAGTTCGGACTTGCACCTCAGGTTTGTTCTGCTATGTGGTGTTGTCTAGAATTTCGCCCACGTGCCGGAAAACCTGTCGCATTACATTCGGTGACATCTCATTTTTTTTATGATCAGCCCTTTCACGTGACCTTAAGCAACGCTGCGTCATAGCACCTGACATGACCGGACCTCCTGAGATAATCGATTGAAGAGTTTCCCTCCGTCGAATTTGGTCCGTATCCACATCAAGTTTAAATTGCCAAAAAGAAGGGCTGATTTGTCTGCAAGGCGATTGAGCAGTTTCATGTCGTCACTGATGATGGCAAGTCCATCATTCGATCACCCCTTGCTTCCCCCATTGCTGGCCCCATCTCTTGTCTCATCTAACTAGAATGTTGTGGCGAAAAGTGGAACATTCATGGCGACTGGTGGTGGAACCTGCCATAGAAAATGTGTCAGCGGATTTAGATTCCTCATTGGTCTTGAGTTTTCAGTCCTCACGACACCAAAAAACATGACCCAAGCTGTCCTTAAGGTCATGCTGCAGGTTTTTCGTTGCTTCAAATATATCATTTTACTTGGATCTCATTCTGATGATGCAACGCGCGATCTTGGACACGTACCCGTGTTGATTTATTAATTTAATCAGTATTATTCTCTACCCAACCTAAGAGTGACAACAAACTATGTTGTAATTGAGTGGTCCCAGGACATTCTCAACTAGGTGCCGCTATTTTAAATTTGATCGACATGATAGTCAAGTGAAATTAGCATTATATTATATTATAATTATTTCAAATAAGAAGAACCATTAGCATTCAAATTAAACCTGTATAATTAATATGCGCTACAAGGGTAGGAGATAAAATACTCAACCAATTACTATGGGATCTAAGTATGTATCATCACCTTAAAGTGGGAGTTCTGTTTAACCTCTCCAGACTGGAATGAAGGCATTTGATGGCATGATTTGCGTAATCGATCTTCACTACATTTCTGTCCCAGATTGATCCTCGGTGCAGTAAAGTGCGAGTTATCTCCATCAGCTAGGACTCCAAGGTAAAGCTACGAAGACAGCGTAGCCCAAGCATATGCCAACATTCATTGAATGCGAGATTTTGGACTCATTTTTGAAGCAATCGTTTTGTCGAAGTTCTTCATGTCGTGTTTTTGCCTGGATACAGGTAGCACAGGCTTTATCGCGGATAGCAAACGTCAGATCCGACATTTAATATTCAGCCGTCGTCCATAAATGAATTTCCGGGTCAATAAGCCTATTTCGTATGACAGCACCAATTCCAAATGTTTATTAGAAAAAAAAATCACAAGGTGGTTTCCTACATGAGAGAAGCGGTCAACAGTTTCAATGATGCCAACGAGACATGATGATGTTCTTTAAGGATGTCCGCTGCTGGTAAATCAAAGTAATTAGCTTTTTGAATAATGTGTGTTGTTACATTCATAATTGTCTAATATGAGAAAAAAAAAGAAAAAAATATAGGGTGGTGTACATTTTTTAGCTGTAGGCAACATTAAGTAGACTGACCCATGCTTCATTTGATAACCCAGAAAACATAGGAAATAACCCTAGTTTTGAAGCATATTCATGTTTTCATATAATTAGTATTTAACTTTTTCTTATATTCTGTTTGAAGATAATCACAATGTCTATCAAAATTTATCAAATTGGATGGATGTTGCTGTGCAAAATTCTCAGCTATAAGGCTTTTAAAGGAAATCCAAATCTCTTAATTTAGGAAAGGGAGATAACCCAAAAGGAAAAACAGGCAAAATGACCACCTAAGCCAAAAATTACCAGCGGACATTCTTAAGCGAAATCCTAAGCACTGACCATTATTAATTTCCTGGTCGTTTTCCAGAATATATATCTCCGTCAAGCTTTGATCGCGATTTTTTCTAGCAAATGCTACCAGGCGATATATGTATACGCCATATGCAGGTCCTTCTGGAATAGTGCTATCCAGAAATGGGTAGTTAACTATGTCAAAATTGTAATCCTCTCTCGGTTGTAGAGTGGACTAGAGAGGAAGGCCTGGACACCGACATAGTTGTCATAGTGTGTACACCGATGACCACGTCAACCCCTCTTATGGCATTGAAACTATGTATATAACTCCTTTCGGACCATTCGCCATCACATATGACAGACATCTGGTAACCCCCATGGCAGGACTTCGCCAGCTTGTCTTCTCTCTTCTGCAACTTCGATTATCTCTTTCCTGGACTTGGGCTTGCCAGGCCCGACCAATGTCGTTTTCCAGTGATGTGAACGTTTTTGCAAATATCCCAGAACTACTTACTGTTGCCATCGCTTCATTAAGTTTGGCACAACTGCCAACTGGGGCCATTTATCCCAACAACGTTCATATCGTATCGTTGTCTGTTGTTCACTCTGATCTTTGTGGAGGAGCCCAATCGTTCTTCGTGTGCTAAAACGTGCAAAACGTTCTGACAATTTCTTCATCGCCGTTCATAAAGTGACTATTTCTCATAACAGTTCATTAAAGTATGTCTCTCAGAGACTATAGTTTTGATCATACCTTCATAAGGTATGACGCAAACGTTGTATCTACGAAAAAACTACAAATACACGATGCTCACCTTCTACCTGATAATATGTGCAAAATCTTCACGAGATAGATAAACTTCCCAATTTGCGGGCGTTGTTATTGTTTTGTGGCCTCCACTAATCAGGCCAACGAGAAGTTCGCAAATAGTTTTGATGTAAAATAGTGATTATTAGTTTCAATTGCCACCCATAAATGAAAATATCATCAATCATCTCAATTTAATAACGGAAATAATTTCGAACTATACAGAAATATATTGATTAAGATGATGGTTTTTGAGAGTGTACACTGAAAAGTGGCTCCCATACCGCGAAGGCCGAGGCGGAAAATTATTTTGGTCATGTGAAATTTTCCATCCTCAACAGCAGATTATTTCAGTGCATTACTTCAAACTGTGATCAG
The DNA here is from genome assembly GCA_036873755.1 of Hanleya hanleyi. NCBI lineage: Eukaryota > Metazoa > Mollusca > Polyplacophora > Lepidopleurida > Hanleyidae > Hanleya > Hanleya hanleyi. Next base: position 58,463 of record JAVTVY010053444.1, read on the forward strand.
TTGCCGCAGATGGAGGGAATGGGAACTACATGTAACTTACCGCACTGAAAAAAAATCCAAGATGGCCGCTCTTGTGACACCACTAGAAAACATTCAAAGTATCCGCTTATTTCGACTGATCCAAATAAGTTTTGTGCGACGTTTGGCACAAAAAGTGCTCATCATGTTAGAGAATTATCATCACAGGCGAAATAAGATACTTTCCTGTCATCTGAAATCAAAAACGTCAACACATTTGCGAAGAAAAGCTAAAACGTTAGTTACAAAACCCCTCATGAGCGCCATTTTAATTTTCCCATGATCCTTTGCACCTGGCATAAAAATATAGCCTTCACTTTCAGCAGTTGCTGTTTTGACTGTGTTGTGGTTATTTCACGCCTTCCACTTATTTTGTGTCCTCATTGTTATAATTATTATACCAATAGGTATGGTTATAGTTATAGTTCTAAGAAGCAAAAGTTGGGTATTTTGATATTTTATTCAAGATTTCATATAGATTATCGCTACGAGTTGTCATTTATCTAATTTTTATCACACGAGTTTGATAAAACCCATATTTTGTCTTGCAGAAGTTCTGTGACGACGTGTGAGCATCCCACAGGAATCTTGTCTATCATGCCAAATTCTCACCCACGTTGATGATGCAGTAGAACATGATTTTAGTGATGGATGATCTCTATTTAACTCAGGTATCCACCAGGAAACAGCTTCCGACAACTGTCGAATCCGATATTGGTGTTTGGTTTCCATACCAATAAGCCAATTACAGATTTGCAAAAAGGGACGTTCGATAGAGTACAATATGTGCATATGAGATACAGGTGAACAGTATTGTCTTCAGTATTTCATTTAGTTTTATTTCATTTATATCTTTAAAGGAGAGGTTCGGGTATGGTAAAGCTATATTTCAACTGAAAGACCTAGTCAAATGGTATTCAACTGTATTTTTTTTAATTTTTGGAATTTATTTAAACGCAGTAATAGTTTGGTACTCCAGAAAAGCGCCATTGTATTGTCACGTGACCTATTTTAGCCAATAGGAGCAAAAGTACGTAAAATAGTGTGACGTAAGCTTGAGGCAGAACATGTGAAAGCATGATGTGTGCTCTGAAGTGCATCAAAACACACAAACATATGGGGACTACATTGCAGTTTGGTTAGTAAAAATGGGCAAGAATTACTCACTAAATAGCGTATACCATTTTCATTTCTAGTTGCTAGAGAGCGGCTTTGTTCGCTCTCCCAACCGCAAAGACACTCGAACTCTCCCGTAAGCTGTTCAACGACACCATACTAAATTTTCCATGCGGGCTTATTTCTTCATTTCGTCGCCTGTCTCGCTACTAGAGCTGCTATCATCCCCGCTGCTCTGATCTTCCGTATCTGAGCGTTTCAGCTCGAATTGGTAGCCCTGAAGACCAAACGCAGCTTCCTCGTCGCTTTCACCGCTGGAATTGGAACTGCCGCTCGTCGATATGATTTCACTCAATTTCGACTGAAGACTCCGTGCTGCGCGTATATTACCAGAACAGACAGAAGAGCTCCATGCCTTGACCCTACGTCATATCCGCCTTCTGGATACAGTACAATGGCTGCACTCTGAGGAATGCGAATTCGCGGTTTTAAAATGAATAGTGCTCCTTAAAAAAAATTTAAAATGAGAGAAAATATCTTTTGGGTTCTATTTGGTGAGTTGTTTTAATATGTACACTATAAAAATTGGCGACATGTTTAACGTCTCAAAATGAAACATGATTTTGTCCCAACTTTTGGGACATGTGAGTACGTACATATTTCATTTGGAAACGGCTTCATGTTTCAATTTGAAACACGTGTCATCCTCATATGTGTTAATGATGTCTCAATATGGACATGTCGTCGTTAAACATGTGTCCGTTTGAAACATGTGACATCCTGCAGAGTGAAACATGTGTTGTATGTACATCTCTCAATCTGAAACATGTTACGGCCGACTTCATGTTTCAAAATGAAACGTCTAAGCCCAAACATGACTTTGTCCCAACCGAAACAAGTCCGAGCATGTCTCAAACTTGGAAGTGATTCAAAATAGTCTACCTCCCATTACATGTTTCATCAGATCACCAGATCGCCTGTGAAAGAAACAGAAATACACGAATCGTTTATTAAATTCAGCTTGCATCAGTTTTTATTCTCTCATCTTCGATGGAAGTCCAACTCGGGTGTAAACCAACAATAACGATAGGCTACAGACAGGAACATATACAATAGACAAGCTTGCTCCTCAGGTTAACAATGAATGTGATCATTCCAGACAGATATATGTTCGGTACATCATAATTCCTGATGGGAAGCCATTTATCATGGCGTGCAAAATGTTCAGACAATAATGTGCTCATGTTTTGGTGAACTAGATCACAGATTTACACCAAATGGCACATTTACATTCAGCTATTAACCAAAATAATAATTTACTCAATTTGCCACATCGGTCTGTTGACATGACACAGCCTAATCCAGCACACAAGAAGCAGCTCTCAACAGGGGTACTATATCGATACAGATATTGACCATACTTGCTGACTTAGATACATGAATGTCTGTAAATTGAAAATGATTCTATCATTCATTCATCTGCTCGCGGTAAATATCTCCGAGTGAGAGTCGTTGAAATTCCATTCCGTTTCGGGAAATGGAATATGGATCGCAGATGATTATTAAGATAACGGAGTCCTGGACTCGTCTCGAGTTGTCGCAACACTGGTCACAGTCAGGAAAGAAGGAGAAAAATTGTTTTACACATTCAATATTTTCATAAAGATAAAAAATAATATCCCCTCTCTCCTCCTGGTTTCATCTTCGCATATCCAAATCGAACACCACACGTGTTGCCTTGGCTGAACATATAAACACAATATCTGGTCAGAATATTAGTTTGATGATGTAATAGCTCTATAAATATTCCGTGATCCATATTAGGAGGAGTGCAATGTATGCCCTCTTTAAAATTCAATTTTGATTGACTATTCGAAAGAAATTAACATCAATACAACCACCACTTGCCATATTTGGAAATGTCACAGGCTGATATCAAAGAAAATCTTCGCTGCACTGTCTTGCCAAGCTCCAATGTTGATTGGCTATATGACATCACGTGCGCTTCCTAGTTTTTACCAATTTACTCTATTCAATAGGTCAAGGTAAATGACGAAACATTAGTGTAGTATTTAACTTGAAATGTGAAGATGCCTGCATGGTTTGGTGTCATTTGTGTCATACAATGGCCGAATCCCGCGCAAGGCTGTAATCGTATATAGAGCAATCGTATTGTCCAGAAAATATCCTGATGCGCTACACACATTTAAAATACTGGATGTAGCTCTGGTCACACAAAGAACACAGTTGTTGTTTCTTCCTACGCGAGCCCTCAATGATGCCCCATCAATGTCACTCTTTTTTTATAGCGACACTACTGTGTATTTTTTTGGTATGAATCATTGGCAAATTTAAAGTGACGATCATGTGGGGTACTGGAAAAGTGGTATTTTACCGTTTTCTTCGAGATTTTTTTTTTGTCGATAAAAGAGTGCATGAGCTATTTTATTTCACATCAGACAATTCTTCCCTAATGTACTATGTAGTTTACTTCGGAGAACCTGGCACAAATAAACAAAATGGAAAATCTGACCGAAAAATCTACCAAAAAGTCATATGTAGAATATGACGTACATGTAACTGCGAAGTGTTCAAGGATTGATTTTTTTTTTATTTTTAGCCCACCATCACCAGATGGTGGGCTGTTCAAATCGCTTTTCGTCCGTGGTCCGTCGTCCGTCAGTCGTCCGTCGTCCGTCAGTCCGTCCGTAAACAATTCTTGTTATCGCGATTTCTCAGGAACTACTTCATGGATCTTTCTCAAATTTGGTACACAGGTTCCCCTTGGGGTCTAGTTTTGCAAGATACCTTTTCTGGTCCGATTCGACAATCCAATATGGCCGCCAGGAAGCCATCTTGGATTTCCCCATGAAACCTTGTTATCGCGATTTCTCAGGAACTACTTCATGGATCTTTTTCAAATTTGGTACACAGGTTCCCCTTGGGGTCTAGTTGTGCAAGATATCTTTTCTGGTCCGATTCGAAAATCCAATATGGCCACCAGGCAGCCATCTTGGATTTCCTCATGAAACTTTGCTATCATCATTTCTCAGGAAGTACTGCATGGATCTTTCTCAAATGTGGTACACAGGTTCCCCTTAGGGTGTAGTTGTGCAAGATAGCTTTTCCGGTCCGAATCGAAAATCCAATATGGCCACAAGACGGCCATCTTGGATTTCCCTATGAAACCTTGTTATCGCGATTTCTCAGGAACTACTGCATGGATCTTTCTCAAATTTGGTACACAGGTTCCCCTTGGGGTCTAGTTGTGCAAGATACCTTTCTGGTCCGATTCGAGAATCCAATATGGCCACCAGGCAGCCATCTTGGATTTCCTCATGAAACATTGTTATCGTCATTTCTCAGGAAGTACTGCGTGGATCTTTCTCAAATTTGGTACACAGGTTCCCCTTGGGGTCTGGTTGTGCAAGATACCTTTTTTGGTCCGATTCGAAAATCCAATATGGCCACCAGGCAGCCATCTTGGATTTCCCCGTGAAACTTTGTTATCGTCATTTCTCAGGAACTACTGCATGGATCTTTCTCAAATTTGGTACACAGGTTCCCCTTGGGGTGTAGTTGTGCAAGATTCCTTTTCTGGTCCGATTCGAAAATCCAATATGGCCATCAGGCAGCCATCTTGGATTTCCCCATGAAACCTTGTTATCGCGATTTCTCAGGAACTACTGCATGGATCTTCGTCAAATGTGGTACACAGGTTCCCCTTGGGGTCTAGTTGTGTGTTTGGTGTTTTGGTGTTTTTCAGTGTCCCTTTTTCGTTCTTTTTCGCTCAGATTCGAAATTCTGTAAACAAAATTACAAATCAATCGTTTGTTCTTAGTAACAATGGACAAAAAGATCCTCTTGTCATTAGCTTACAATTATCGGACAATGGTGGGCGCCAAGATCCTTCAGGATCTCTTGTTGCACTTTCTAGCAGAGCGGACCCCAAGATATATTTTGGGGGCTTTTAGAATCAAGGAGTGAACAAATATTTAGTGGGGAGGAGGCGTCTCTTCCCAGGCCTTGGCAGGCCTCAAACAGTCAAATACCCTAGGCCTGGAAGAGTTATATTACGATGCAAGTAATTCAGTTAAATTGGTCGGTCTGTTTATTCCCAATACCGACACATATATTCTCGATCGCTAAAGACCAGAAATAAATTTTTGGAAGCCAGTGCTTCCATGCACCAGACAACATTATCCCTCTTATACTGTGTTCCTTGAGACATGTCGCTTTTGCGACTCGGTTGTACGTGTTTCGGCTTTGATGTTTCAAACAGCTATTCGGGTCATTATAGTGAAACGGCAACGCGATTGAAACATGTTACAACCCTCAAATAGCTGTATTCTCACGTCTTTGAGACATGTTTTCATGGGAAAACAGGGTGAAACATGTAGCATTATGAAGCATCTCAAAATGAAAGGTTAAAATGTAACCACTTTTTGCAGTGTATCAAAGGCAACCAAACCCGAACTTTTACTTTAACGTCAAAATGGATATTACAGTTCATGCTTGTATGAGATATTGCAAAACAAGTTTCACACATACCCTGGACCATATATGATGGAATTAAAAAATAAAGTATAACAGCAATATAACAATACCACAAGCTATTTACTAAAAGCGGATAGAATAATTAATTGGTTACCGTGTTGTCGTATCTAGGCAACAATCGGAAGCACGTAAATTTTTTAATGTGTAGCTCAATCCCGAGGTCGCGTAACAGCAGACTGTATTTATGAGCCAGATATTTAACAGCTAAAATGTAACCTTTTGATCAGTCGAATTTATTGCCTCCGCTTGACATTTTATCTTGTACAAGTCGAAGATTAGTTTTTGATGATGACGAGGAATAGGAAATGGATTGACGCGGTAAAAACCCTCAAAAAGAAATTGCATCTTTGGATGTGAATGCCAAATGAGATCGTGGAAAGTATAGCTTCCAGTAAATGACATGGCACTGGCAACCTCTTCTGTCTATTATATTTGAACCTGGATCGCAGTAATTTCATTTCCAATCGTCGAATTCAGCCTGACAAATACTTTCCTGTAAAGTAGCTACATTTGTTAACTTTTGCTCGCTGATTCTGAAAGAGTATATGTGTGTCTATGACTTTGAATGCTGATTCATCCTATAAGTAGAGCTTCCGGTAAATAACTTGGGTGGAACCTGCCATAGAAAATGTGTCAGCGAATTTAGATTCCTCATTGGTCTTGAGTTTTCAATCCTCACGACACCAAAAAACATGACCCAAGCTGTCCTTAAAGTGAACGTAAAGGCTGAGGCAACATGCACTCTGTGGGAAAGAACTACAATGAAAGTATCAAACAGCAGCAACAAATATTTTTGGGGATTTTTTTGCACCGAGAAGAAACGAAATTATCTCTGTTGTATTATTGTTCCCCGGCCGCAGCCATGTTGGCTATCTCACATCAGAGCAGTGACGTCGTATCACCTTGGAGCTCTTTACTTCGTGGAGTTAGAGAGCGCAGTAGGCATGTAAACATGTTATCGAAGACCCAGATTTCGACACTTCATATAATATACCTATCTCTCAGCGTCTCTGTCCTGCCAAACGGTAATAAAATTATTTTTACCTCACTTAACAGTTCCACACTCTGACGTTTCTGAATCGATGTTGTTGATCTCGGTGTCTTTGATCTACGATGCGACAATTCTGTTGGGATTGCATCTTCTTTAATTTCCTTCGCCTCCTAGCTCTCCTGCTGGGCGTCAACATCAGCCTTCCGTAGAGGTCAGGTTGGAAACATTCGGCTTTAAAATAGACTGAACACAGCACAGATTTCTCGGTTGGAGTACAGTCTAGTCTATCGATGTTGTGCAGCCACTCTTCAAGAAGATCCGTCTTTCCTAACGGGAATCTGTGTAATGATAATTTCTCCGACTCTAGCAGAGGAGAACCCGAGACGGATGTATTTTGCTTGCCATCACTGCATGCGCCCTGACACGTTTCAGCTCGGTAAACACTTGCTGGGGACACGCAACACAGTCAAAACACGCTTGAAACAACCGAGCTCTCCACCTCCGCTATTACAATTCGTATCACGTGCTACGAACAAGCGTTTCATTGGGGCAAGGCTACTCAATAGACGAACATGGCCGACCCCAGTCGATTGTTGCACCAGTCAATTATTCCGGCGTTTGGAAAAAAAAAATTCGGAAGAGAAAAAATCACAAAAAATATTTGTTGCTGCCAACTGATACTTTTAATATAGTTCTTTCACATAGCGTGTATGTTGTCACAGCCTTTACGTTCACTTTAAGGTCATGCTCCAGGTTTTTCGTTGCTTCAAATATATCATTTTACTTGGATCTCATTCTGATGATACAACGCGTGATCTTGGACACGTACCCGTGTTGATTTATTAATTTAATCAGTATTATTCTCTCCCCAATCTAAGAGTGACAACAAACTATGTTATAATTTAGTGGTCCCAGGACATACTCAACTAGGCGTCGCTATTTCAAATTTTGATCGTCAAGTGAAATTAGCATTATATTATATTATAATTATTTCAAATAAGAAGAACCATTAGCATTCAAAATTAAACCTGTATAATTAATATGCACTACAAGGCTAGGAGACAAAATACACAACCAATTACTATGGGATCTAAGTGTGTATCATCACCTTAAAGTGGGAGTTCTGTTTAACCTCTCCAGACTGGAATGAAGGCATTTGATGGCATGATTTGCGTAATCGATCTTCACTACATTTCTGTCCCAGATTGATCCTCGGTGCAGTAAAGTGCGAATTATCTCCATCAGCTAGGACTGTAAGGTAAAGCTAGGAAGGCAACGTAGCCGAAGCATATGCCAACTGCGAGATTTTGGACTCATTTTCGAAGCAATCGTTTTGTCGAAGTTCTTCATGTCGTGTTTCTGCCTGGATACAGGTAGCACAGGTTTTATCGCGGATAGCAAGCGTCAGATCCGACATTCAGTATTCAGCCGTCGTCCATAAATAAATTTCTGGGGCAAATTCCAAATGTTTATGAGAAGAAGAAAATCACAAGGTGGTTTCCTACATGAGAGAAGCGGTCAACAGTTTCAATGATGCCAACGAGACATGATGATGTTCTTTAAACGAAATCCTAAGCACTGACCATTATTAATTTCCTGACCGTTTTCCAGAATATATATCTCCGTCACGCTTTGATCGCGACTTTTCTGGCAAATGCTACCAGGCGATATATGTATACGGCATATGCAGATCCTTCTGGAATGATGCTATCCAGAAATGGGTGGTTAACTATGTCAAACTTGTAATCCTCTCTCGGTTGTAGAGTGGACTAGAGAGGAAGGCCTGGCCACCGACATAGTCTTCATAGTGTGTACACCGATGTCCACGTCAATCCCTCTTAAGGCATTGGAACTATGTATATAGCTCCTTTTGGACCATTCGCCATAACATATGACAGAGATCTGGTAACCCCCATGACAGAACTTCGGCAGCTTGTCTTCTCTCTTCTGCAGCTTCAATCATCTCTTCCTGGACTTTGGCGTGCCATGCAGGTCCGGCCAATGTCGTTTTTCAGTGATGTGATTTTGCAAAGATTCCAGAAATACCCACTGTTGCCATCGCTTCATTAAGTTTGGCATAACTGCCAACTGTGGCCATTTACCCCAACAACATTCATATCGTATCGTTGTCTGTTGTTCACCCTCATCTGTGTGGGGGACCCCAATCGCTCCTCATGTGCTAAAACGTGCAAAACGTACACATACCTCATGCATTTAACATTGCCGGCATTTTTTTGCCAATTGCTTCAACACCGTTCATGAAGTGGCTATTTACCATAACAGTTCATTAAAGTATGTGTTCCAGAGACTATAGTTTTGATCATACCGTCACAAGGTATGACGTAAACGTTTTATCTACCATAAAAACTACAAATACACGATACTCAACTTCTACCCGATAATATGTGCAAAATCTTCACGAGATATATCAACTTCCCAATTTGCGGGCGTTGTTGTTGTTTTGTAGACTTCACCGATCATGCCAACAAGAAGACCGCATAGTTTCGATTTAAAATAGTGATTATTAGTTTCAATTGCCACCCATAAATGAAAATATCATTAATTATTTCAATTTAATAGCGGAAATAATTTCGAACTATACAGAAATATATTTATCAAGACGATGGTTTATGAGAGTGTACAATGGAAAGTGGCTTCCATACGATGTGTATCACAGTTCGTGGCGGGAATTTATTTTGGTCATATGAAATTTTACGTCCTGAACAGGTGATTATTTCAGTTTTTACTTCCAACTGTGATCAGTTGCCGCAGATGGAGGGGATGGGATCTATCTTTCCACACTTTAAAAAAATCCAAGATGGCTGCTCAGGCGACACCGCCAGGAAACATTCAAAGTGTGGGTTTATTTTGACCTCATTTTGTCCAAATAACTTTTGTGCGAAATTTGGCACAAAAAGTGCTCACCATGATAGAGAATAATCGCTATAGGTGAAATAAGATACTTTCCTGTCATTTGAATTAAAAAACGCAAAAAAAAAATGCGAAAAAAGGTAAAAGGTTAGCTGCAAAAACCCTCATGGGCGCCATTTTAATTGTCCCATGATCCTTTGCACCTGGCTTTCAACAAATGTCGAGTTTTGACTGTGTTGTGGGTATTTCACACCTTCCACCTATTTTGTGTCCCCTTGATTATAATTATTATCGCAATAGGTATAATTATAGGCCTGGTGTTATCCCCCATTAAGAATCAACGGCTGGGTATTTTATTTAAGATTTTATAATGGGTATTATACAGATATTTCTTACACCAAATGCTCAATTCAAATCGATCATCTGATGATTTGTCTCCAATTTCCGCCACTATTGTCCTAAGTAGAAATTTTCCGGATTTTACAATTGTCGAGCTCATTATAGTTAGAATCGCCATGTGTTCATTTACATGACTTTAGAGAGAACGAATTGCGTTCTACCTTTGGTGCCAATTGCTTCTCAGAATATTATTTTAAAATTCATCAGGAATAGCAAAAGTTTTTAGTGTACTTATCAAGTGTGTTGAATATTAAAACACAAACCATCGTGATACAAACGCCTGTTCCGACATTCAGTTGACAATCGTCGTCCAAAAGAAGCTTGGCATCCATAATCGAAATTCTAGTGGCAGATCGGACATTGAATATTCAGCCGTTGTCCATAAAACAATTTCCTCATCAATAATCGAAATCGACCTTTTTCATAAGACCGCATCAATTTCAAATATACACGAACAGAAAATAATAATACAAAAAAAAACAAAAAAAAAACACGATACTAGCCCATGTACAAAAGGCCAAATGAAGTGGCTTCAGCATGGAAAAATCGAACATGACATATTCATGTTCAGCGATACTGATTTGATATTTTTGAAACATCATGATGTCTTCATTGAAAACTGTTGACCGCTTCTCTCTTGCATGAAACTAGCCTTATTTTTATGTATACTATTATTGTCTTTTTGAATTTGGTGCTAATTCTGTTATATGGAATAGGTCTTTGGATTATGGACGCGGATATTTTTTAATGGACGACGGCTGAATTATGAATGACCGACCAGACGCTTGTAATCGTTCCTCTTATAATCAATTACAATCAAAAGAAAGCAACATATTTGATTTCTGTCAGATTTTTCTTCTTTATTTTATCTTCAAAGAATTATCGAAGTTGTCCAAATCATCTACTGTTGTAAATAAGTCCGTGTTGAATTTGTGTGTACGTTAAAGCAATAAACGATTCATTGATTGCCGAAGTTATGTGTGCAAAAAACATCGTATGTTCAATCTACCCAATAATTTAATTTGCAACCATAAAAGCTTTCGATGGCTTACAGATAATGAGGTCATTCGTTTAGTTTCAATCAATTTTGCTTGTTTTTCACTGCCAATATGGCGAAACATGTATAATTCCCCTAGTCTGTTTTGTTCTCTATGGACACATGCACAAACCTAAAACAAAACAAAAATGGTGAGAAGCATTGATTTATTTTGCTTGATGATCATTCGTTTCACTGCGCTTCTAGAATAAGTTTTGCTTAAATCTATTGATTGTTTGCCTCTTATGAATGTCTGTTCTCTCTTATTTACCAGTTTCCAAAGTGGGTGTTCCCAAGTTAAGCGGATTTCAACAAAATATAGTTTGCCTTTGGTGTGTCTTCCTTCGCCCGACTCAAAAGATCTTCTAAAGTAGCTGCTCGATAAAAAGAATCTCTTACAATCTTAAAATCTATACATTCGATAAGAATATGTTTCACTGTGAGATCTTCGTGGCATGGAATACACCTTGGGACTGGCTCTTTTTTTCAGTAAATGTTCGTGAGTTAATCGTGTATGGCCTATTCTACATCGTCTGATACTCATGAAGTTTGTTATTATTCACAGCATCCCATAAAGATTGAAACGGCTTTCTCACATAAGTACAGATAGAGGGTCTGAAATCGCTATATGGGATTCCAACAGGATCAACCTCATTATCTAGGGCTGCCTTAGTCATTTTATCTGCTTCAGTATTACATTTGATGCCAACGTGACTAGGCAACCAACAAAACACAATATCAATCTGTTGATCAAATCTACAGTCATATAATTGTAGAATATTTTAACAACTGTTGAGTGACACACCATGCCCGCATGCTAAAGATATATGCCAAAGTGATCTTAATTAATTTCACCCTGATTACCACTGGGGCAACAATGCAAGATATCTGTGAAATATCACTATGCAGTGAAGCGCCGTACTTTCCATAATCTGTCTTGACCATAATGATGAGGAAATATTATCCGTCATTCATAATGGTGCAATTACTAATAAATAATACATTTTTCATTGCCAACCAAATATGAAGAGGCACAAACCCATACATGCTCAGTTATATGTGTCTTGTTTATTGATGTTTGCAGTCCTAACGAATTATGATGTTATGCGAATACAGAAAATATCTAATTAAACTCATAACACAGACTTTTAGAGGACTTATCTAGGATCGAGACTAGTACTCTATCGCCAATTAGATTGGCATCTATTGAGTTTTCGGTTGTAATTCATAGTCTGTTGACGTTCAATGAAGAGCTGGTAAATGCCGGGTCATGTTCCTGCCCAGACACGGCTCAATAAAACAACACAATTGGAGCGAAAGGATCAATAAAAGAAATTATAGAATCACAACGAGGAATTCATTTGGTCTTAATTTCATCACAGACATTACTCCGTGACACATTACTCCTTGTCCGTACTGAATGCACTAAGCGAGAATGGAATATCAATTACTTGGCGTGTATTACACGTAACGTGGGAAAGCCGGTGCAGTCTGCTGAATTGGTTGACTTGTATTAGTTTTACGTGTTCACGCATGAATATGGACAATGCAAGGTTTATTGGTGGACCTATCCACTAATCATGCTGATTGTACTAACGATATGCGCATAGTGTGATTGGCTGAATTACCAGTTATGTAGATTTATCCCAGGAGAAGAAATCTGCAAGCGATGTGACGATTGTTACACTTCATCCACTTAAGGTTTCAGTATGTATAGCATTAAACTAGGTATCATAAATGTTTATACAAAAAGTATATTAAATGAACATTGTTGCTGATCTATGATATTAGAGAGAGAGAGAGAATTAAGGCTTAACGTCGCATTCAGCAATATTTCAGCTATATAGCGACGATCAAACAAAATTCTAAGTAATCAATTCAAAAACTCTGTAAACTAATGCGTTAAAACAGGTACCAACATTAAAATTTGTACAACAAACCAATCTCTCTCAAATAACCTAAAATACAATCCTCTTTCACTCTGCTAAAAAGATCCTCCAGCGTAGCCGCTCGATAAAAAGTATCTCTTACAGTCTTAAAATCTATGAAGTCTATGAGAATATGTTTCACGGTGAGATCTTCATGGCAAGGTATACACCTTGGAATCGGCTCCTGTTTTAGTAAATATTCATGAGTAAATCGTGTGTGACCGATCCTACATCGTCTAATCATGGCCTGGTCGAAACGTTTATGACTGTTCAGGCGAGTATAACCAACCGTTTTTTTGAACTCGTGAAGTTTGTTATTATCCATAGTATCCCATAAAGATTGAAACAGCTTTCTTACATAAGCGCAGATAGATGGTCTGAAATCGCTGTATGGTATTCCAACAGGGTCAACTTCATCTAGAGCTGCCTTAGCCAATGTATCAGCTTCAGTGTTGCCTTTGATGTCCACGTGACTAGGCACCCAACAAAACACTATATCTATCTGTTGATCAAATCTGGTGTCATATAATTGTAGAATTTCCAAGATGGTGGGATGAGTGGAATTTCCATTTTTAATTGCTTTAAGGCATGACAGTGAATCTGATAATATGACATATTTTTTCCTTCTAGTGGATCCAATACCTTCCAAAGCAGATAATAGAGCTTTTGCTTCTGCAGTAAATATGGAACTTTTACCTGGCAGTCGATACGTTTTAGTTTTGGAACTAAAAATAGTAGCACATGCTACTCTCTCACCATCTTTAGAACCGTCTGTATAAATAGCCTGATGTAAACTGTATTTCTCTCTCAGTAGACCAAATTATTGTGTATACACGAGCTGTCTCGTGTCTACCTTTTTATATTTAGTCAGTGAAATATCTACCTCTGGCGTGGCTAACTGCCATGGTGGAGTTGGCAAGAGCTTGTTAGGTAAAATCTGACTAACTTTAATACCAGCTGCTACAAGGTGTGGTTTCATACGGATTCCAAGAGGTGGAATAATCGAAGGTTTTTCCGAATATAAATCTGCGTACTCAGGGTGGAAAACACAGTTATATGCAGGATTTGAGTGGTTTGAACGCAGTTTTGTGATATATTGCAGCGATAATTTAATTCTCCGAAGTTCTAAAGGAAATTCATCCGCTTCCACATACAAGCTTTCTTTGGGTGATGTTCTGAACGCACCGATGCAAAGCCTTAGTCCTTGATGGAGAATAGGATCTAGCTTTGCCAAGTTTGACTTGCTTGCACCATTGTAAACAATAGAACCATAATCGAGTTTGGAACGAACAAGCGATCGATATAAATGAAGGAGAGTTTGCTGATCTCCCCCCCACTTATAGCTGGCAACGACTTTCAACAAATCTAGAGCTTTCGTGCATTTGGCTTTTAAGCAATTTATGTGATTTGAATGTTAGTCGTTGATCAAACAATATGCCTAGAAATTTGACCTCTTTTACCACTTTGATTTCAGTTCCATCTAAGGTAAGTACTGGATCTTCGTGCTGGAAATATTTTCTGCAAAAGTGTATACAATTTGTCTTAGCTCTGGAAAATTTGAAACCATTTTCTAGACACCATTTCTGAATTCTGTGTAGACAAAGTTGTAATGTTCTCTCAATACTGTGTATACTTTTCCCACTACACGATATATTGAAATTGTCTACAAAAAGTGAGCCAGCAATTGATTTATTCAGAACTGCAGCCAGGCTGTTGATCTTAATACTAAACAGAGTAGTAGGCAAAATACTGCCCTGTGGAACACCCTGGTCTTGATCAAAATGATCAGATATAGTTGTACCCAAACGAATTTGGAATTGTCTATCATTCAAAAAGTTGGAAATAAAAACGGGTAAACGATCTTTTAATCCCATCTTTTGAAGATCTTTAAGAATCCCGTATTTCCATGTAGTATCATAGGCTTTTTCTAAATCAAAAAAGATAGAAACCACATGTTCGTTCTTGGCGAAAGCATTCTTAACAAACAAATCTAATCTGACTAAATGATCAATGGTACTTCTATTTTTTCGGAAACCAGCTTGAATATCAGTAAGTTTCTTTTCAGTTTCCAGGTACCAAACAAGGTGATCATTTATCATGCGTTGCATTGTTTTGCAGACACAACTAGTCAGTGAAATAGGACGATAATTACCAGGGTCTGTATGGTCACGGCCAGGCTTTGGTACTGGTATAACTATGGCATTGTGCCATGACGGAGGAAATTCTTCTCTATACCAAAGTCTATTGAATATGCGTAATAGGATTTCTAGAGATGATTCCGGTAGATGTTTCAAAAGCTGATAATGAATATTATCAGGGCCTGCAGCAGAATCATGAGCTTTCGTGAGAGAAGCATGGAGTTCTTCAATTATAAACGAAGCGTTATAACCTTCGTGATTACCGGAAGTGAATTTAATTTCTTTTTTCTCTTCCCTTTTTTGGAAACTTTGAAATTTAGGTACATACTTTTCTGATGAAGAGTTTTTGGCAATTGTTTCTCCTAATTTATTTGCAATTTCTACTTTGTCAGTAATCACCTGATTTCCATCGTTGAGATGAAGAACGCTGGACTTGGAGCTTTTACCTTTTATTCTTTGGATCATATTCCAAACTTTTGTTATTGGTGTATGAGTATTTATCTTAGAAACATAATTTCTCCAAGAATCACGTTTATTCTGTTTCATGGCTCTACGAGCTTTAGCTCTTGTAACTCTGAGATCTTTCAAATTTTCAGGATTAGGATGTCGGCGAAAATATCGTTCAGCCTTCTTCCTACATTTTCTTGCTTCTTTACAGTCATCATTAAACCAAGGTTTCTTAATTTGTGCAGCTCCTTAAGATGTGGGAATGGTTTGGTTGGCAATTTCTATCAACACATCTGAGAATAGCTGTATAGGATCTGAAGCATCAGCGAAGGAGACTGATTGTAGTTTTTGTGAACAAAGTTTTTCAAACTCGGGCCAGTTTGCTTTCTTGAAATTAAACCTTGTGGAATGAGGGTCATCAGCTGAATGAACAGCTTTTAAGACAGTGGGAAAGTGATCACTTCCACAAGGTCATCATGAACAGACCAAGAAAATTCTTCAAGAATAGGCAGGTCGCAAAGTGAGATCTCCAATGCTGAATAGGTTCCATGGGCCGAGGACAAATGTGTATAAGAACCATCATTAGAAATACACAACGAATTATTTGATATAAAATTTTCGAGAATTTTACCTTTACAATTGTCTTCGTTATCCCAGAGGATGTTACGACCGTTAAAATCACCCATCAATAAACAAGGTTTCGGGAGCTGATCGTAAAGATCTTGAAGTTCATTTAGCAGGAGACTACCAAAGAAGGTATGTACACCGTGCATAATGTGAAAACAGAATTCAAGGTAATACGAACTGCTACAGCTTGTAAATCTGTCACTAAATCAACAGGACTGTGTAACACACCCATTTTAACCAATATTGAGGAACCGCCAGTAGCTTTTCCATTTTCGTCTAAAGCGTAGGAATGATAAGGTGTGTATTGGCGAAATTTAAATTTATCTTTATCTGCTTTCTTCAGAAAGGTCTCGTCGAGACAAAAAGCTGATGGTTCATAATCTTGAGTTAATAATTGGAGTTCATTTAAATTTGGCCAAACTCCTCTGCAATTCCACTGAACGATAGTTGGTGGCTGAGCCATCTTCAGTCCGTATATAGAAATAAAACACAAAGCTGCCCAAGCCAAGATATATAAGATTAGCTTAGCCATTATGTACGTTTTATTTTGATTAATTCTTTTTTAAATTTCTTTTCTTTTTTTCTTTCTCTCTTGTCTTTTTGATTTTCCTTCTTACAAACTTCTTTCTGTCTCTCTTGTCCCAACAAGTCCTTCGACCTTTGGTTCAAGGAAGTCTCGCCTATTAGCGGGCGAGCGCTACACTCCTGATACTCCTCATCAGAAAGAATGAGTGTATCGCTGCTAGGAGTGGAAGTAGCATCGACCACCTCAGGCCCCCCCGCCGATATCCATTGCATTCTCTTCATTCTTATTCGAGGTAGCTTCATTACTACCAGACTGCTGACTACTTTCTTTTTCTGTGAACTCCTTCATTACTTCCTCGTTAAGTTAACAGCTACACCGGAGTGAACAGGATTAATGGAGGAATCCACAGACTGCACAGGTGCATTCTGACTCGAAACACTATCAGTATCCGGTAAGTTGACACTCTTCAATTCAACTTCCGGAATTAATACTATGTCATCTCTTTCAGTCTGATCTCCTGACTTGACTTCTGCATCATCGCAAACTTCACTCTCACTGACATCTCTATCTTCCGAATTACAAGCTTCATCCATCGCGTCATCGAGACACTCGTACGGTTTGGAGTTTTCTCATTGCTTCCGGCGGAGTCTTATCTTCTGATGACGTTCAGTAGCCTTACCATTACGGCCTACAGTCTTCCATGCATCTTCATAGTCCTGTTGTTTCTGCCGGATAGCCTCGGCGGAAAGTTCTTTTATAACTCCTGCAGCCGGAACAAAGCGAGAATTCAACAAATCATCTCTTCTATCATTAGCTGCGTTATCTTCAGTAACCTGTTTGGCCTTTGGACAGGTTTTTTTAAAGTGTCCTTCCTGATGACAAATCAGGCATTTATTTTTCAAAGGACACTTCCAGTTCATGTGATTTTCTGATCCACAAGTATAACATGTTTTTACTTGACCGTTATACCATACAGGAAGTCTCATACCTCCAATCAAAATAGAAGAAGGAAGATCACGTTTGAATTTCGTCATCCAAATTCTTCGAACTCCCGTTTCAAACTGTCTATCAAACGAGTAGAACTCCTTTTGTAAAGAGAGAACATCCCCATAAAACTCAAAAGCACGTTTGATCTCAGAATCTGGGAAATCGCATGGTCCTTTCATTTTTACCAGCAATTTCCCTGGATCTTTTTCCTCAAAATAGCCACGTTGATCTCCAACGTGGATACCTTCCAGCACTAGGCGAGTTTTGGTATTCTCATTTGCTACTGTGGGGTTCCACAAGGTATTCGATACCTGTACTAGACCCTTAAGAATTTTCGGTCGTGATCCAACAGTGTCTTTTAATGCGTGATATATATCAGCCGGATCTGCCCTCTCTAGACCGTGAAGTTTTAGGCTCAGCCCCACTCTGAAGGCAAATGTGAAAACTGTACAATACACTCTCTCTGAACCTTGTCCCGGCCGAACAATAGCCCAGTTCTAAACCGGTGTGGAAGCAACCGTGGTCCGCCAGATATGAGGATCCGGGGACCATGGTATCTATCCAGATACGAAAGTCCTCCCTCGGAAACAGTTGTCCCCCTATCATCAGAAACCAGGGTCCTGGTATCGTTGGTGTCCGGGTCACTGAAATCTAGACAGGAATGTCCCTTCTCATATATATGGGGCCCGGACCATGGCATCTGGCGGACTATGGGCGCTTCCACAGCTATGGAAGTCCTCAGAGTCCGGCATTCCACAGAGTCCGGTTGACCTATATATGAAACTAAAGGAATAGTAAAGACTAGAAATTCTGAACAGAGGTTCGGCCAGCAAATCGGTGGTGCAGTGTGTAAAGGCATAGACGGTGGACAGTACAGCAGAAGCTAAGATTGTGGGTTCGATCCTTGTCGGGGTCAGTTGAAAATGTTTGATTTTCTGCATTTCTCATGTACAGCTTTAGTACGTCTTGTAAAGTTATACCGTTGCATCGTTGTTAAATATATATATTTTTTTTTTAGAAATAACATAATTTTAGTGTTTAAGTCAATATACATATTTACGGTGGCCCATATACGACATGCTATTAATTTTAGTTTTGTATATATTTATTTTCAGTTTGGGTGGGAGGGGGGGGGGGATTCTTTCACTCCTTTCTCTCCACCCACCATGACAGGTGCAAACGTTTTCACCCGGGCGCAAACGTTATCACCCTGGTGGAAACCTGTTTTAACACAGGTGAAATCCTGTTTTCACCTAGGTGAAAATCTTCTCACCCCGGTGAAAACGTTTCCACCCAAGTGAAAACCTTTTCACCCAAGTGACTGGAAAGTTTCCATCCGGGTGAAAACTAAACCGAAAGAAGCAAACCTAGAACTAAAAAAAATAATACAAAACTGGAAAAATAGCAGGTCATATATGGGCCGTCGTATCCTTCTTTCGGCGCTGGGTTAATTTTCGCACGCATATGATTTTGTGAATGTTGCGAAATCAGACAGAAACACGAGATATTGAGATATCTAATGAAAATGTATATCACGTTTCTGACATCACTAATTATTGAGGAAATTGTCTTGTCGGATATACCTGTTATAATTACTGTTATAATTAATGTTACTCTAAAATGACCACGCTTGTCCGCTGGTACTACTTACGACTTCTCGCATAGTCAGGGCGAAATTGGAATATTTTACGGTATGCAAATATAATGCGCATGGTCTTTTCATATTCGGCCCGTATCTTCCGAATGCTGGATATCCGAAACGATCTGTCCGGACAATTCAAGCTGACTCGCCGTTCTTGAAGTAGAATCGGGTCATTTGTTTGCATAGGGGCATACCATAAATTATTAGTTTTAATTTGTTTTCACATTAACCGTAAAGGGGCGCATCTGGTATCATTAAAAAAAAGAATAAAATAAATAAAACATATATAAATGCAAAATAAAAATTGCCACGACATCTACATGCATCTGATTACTGCATTCATATATGGCACAAGTTTAAGGAATATTCCCCGACTATTACACTGTTTTCTACAAACAGATTTCAGTTGATCACATTTACATTTTGTCATTTCTAGTAACGTCGTCATAATTGACTTTATCATATTTTTCCAACGAAAACCAAACAAAACTCTTGGAAAAGTTTACATCGTTTAAACCGCAGAGTAAACCGATTTTTTTATCAAAGTTTGCGAAAATTTTATTCATGTAATTTTTTCCCAAAAAATGCATGATAAATTACCCGTGATCCTCTGCTCGGGAGGTTATGTAAATAGACTCCAAATGACCCCAATATGATAAACTACAAATTCACGGAGTGTCAGCTCTCAATTTTTTGTCGTTCCGTAGATTGCGCAGAAAGTTTGGTGGGGGGGGGGGCTTGGGGAATGTCCCTCCCCCAGGCCTGGTAGGGTTAAACATGGAATTGTTTGCATAAAATAGTCCAAGATATATAGAAAACATGCAAATTTGACCCCGTTTATGGAAGACCCACGGAATGTGCCGTTAAAAGAATACAAGTAGTGGCCTAGTTACCCCACTGAATGGCAGCTTTCACACCTTTGTAGAACAATTACATATCGTGACTTGCATTCGTGGAAACAGAAGAACGTGTTATTTCTCGTGTTGACATGTTGTAACGTATGCTCGCCAATATGCTGCATTCTTCATTGTAGTGAACAAGCTCCCACCGGGCTTAGGGCGTTAGTTTCCTACTTACAATCGGTGACGTCAAAAGGTCACTTTCGGCTGACCTTTGTGAGGTCACTCCCGGTTCCGGTCACGTGATCGGAAGTACACAATAGCGGAAATCATGCGCAGGGTTAAAGGTCACTTTATATCAAATGACCGGAACCGGACAGACGGAAATGATCTGTTGGCGCCAACTGTCGGAAGTAGGTCATTAACACCGTAACTCCCCTTTCTATACTACTCTCTGGTAAACATGTTCACGTGTAAACTGGATGGAAAATCGAAAGCAGTAATCGAGGCTGACACTGGGCTCCAGGTTAGGACTTTCGCCTCCTGGAAGTCAGTGTCCCAGGACATCCAAATCCAGACCTGAATGCCCGACGGACAATTAAATCCAGATCTTAGTGTCCCAAGACACTTACGTCCAGACGCGAGTGTCCTCCGGACACTGGATGCATGGGGCCACCGTTTCCGTCACACCGGGCCCGTTGCTAGGTGATCCCGAGGAACAAAAGAACAGAGAACAAAAGACTCGCTCAAACGTGTACTCTGAGGGCTAGCCTTCAGTGTACACTAATATGTACATGTATTTAACCTAGTTGATATACGCAGATATGTGTAAATCGACCTAAGCCAAACTGAACGAAAAACGAACCAACTATAACCTTTGTCAAGCCAACAAGGTTAATATATATACAGCAACAAAAATACGAAATATTTACAGACCGCGAACAAACAGAGGCGAGGGAGACAGAAAAAACCCCCACCGACCCTCTCGGTCACAAAGACCGAGACGGTAGTAATGGCAGGTCTCTGCCTTCCCAAACCAGGCCAAACTGACTAAGTCAGAAAACCGCCCTGAACAGCAAAAACCGAGAAATAATTCTAAACTTTCACCACAGGTATTTGTCAAAAGTATTCACAAAATATATTACACAGAAATCAGAGCTAATATCAGCTGAAATACGCAGAAATACACAAATTTCTCGGAGCGAAGTGAAAACACGTCCGACTCCCAATCTCTCTACATCCGGGCTCCGTTACATTTTGAATGAAAAATGAAGTATTTCTTGAATAAATTAGTAATTTGTCTGATAAATAGCATGTCGATGCGATTTCCAATTTGACAGATGTTATGTGAATTTCATTATATGGAATTAATATAGATATTGATTTGTGATACATAAATTACTCGATACAGGCTTGTAGTTTTACTATTGCCCGGCGGTGGAACGAAATTATTGTACTTTATTGTACAATTGTCTATGTAATAGCCAAAATGGGACTCATTTCAGTAATTCTTATGGACTATTACATGTATAACCGACTAATTGATTTCATTCTTCTGATTCCTTTTATTTCTGTGTTACAGAACCCGTCCTGTCCTACTGTTGATTAATAAAAGCGGTTACTGAAACATCTCGGCAATAGTCTATGTTCTCTGTCTCAACCAGTTGATATACATCATCGATGCATACAGATACTTTAAATCGGGACCTGATTGACCGAAAAACCTTGGCGGCCATCTTTAATTTATGCAAAAACTTTAATGATATATATATATCTCTGATATCATTTAAGTGTTCTATACCAAACTTGGCATACAGCATCGATGTATCAAGAGACTTGCAATGAATTACAAGCGTCTAGTCCGTCATTCATAATCCAGCCGTCGTCCATTAGAGAATATCCGCGTCCATAATTTAAAGACCTATTCCATTTTCCATATAACAGTATTAGCACTAAATTCAAAAAGACAATCATAGTATACAAAAACATAGTCAACAGTTTTCAATAATGCCGGCAAGACGTAATGATGTTCCAAAAATATCAAATCCGTATCGCTGATCAGTATTCTTAATCCATAATATTCGTTGTAAAGTCGTCATCTAAAGAATGATGTATCTCAGTCACGCTTTGATTGTTTGCTGCTCATATGAGTAACATGAGGTTCTTGAAGTACATGGGTTCATACGGCCCCTAGCCCCGGGTTAAACGGAATTAGACACAAGTTACGAAACGTAGCGCCATAGATCCACAGGAACCACATCAGTTCCTCTGAGTGGGAAGAAGGATGGGCGGCCATCTCTAACTTATGCAAAATCATTAATGATCTCGTTCTCTGATACCGTTCAAGTGCTCGATGTAAAATTTGGTGTACATCATCGAGAGACTTACGACAAATGACAGTTCTGGTTTCTCTGATTGGGCGGAAACCTTGGGGGCCATCTTTAATTTATGCAAAACCTTTAATGATGTATATCTCTGGTACCATTTCAGTGTTCTATACGAAATTTGGTATACAGCATCTATGTTTCAAGAGACTTTCAATTAATAACCACATCAGTTCCTCTGAGTGGCGGGAAGGATGAGCGGCCATCTTTAATTTATGCGAAATCATTAATGATCTCTATCTCTGATACCGTTCAAATGCTCGATGTAAAATTTGGTATACATCATTGATGCATCAAGAAACTTATTTTGAATACCAGTTTCTCTGATTGGACGGAAACCTTGGGGGTCCTTCCTAATTGCAAAATTTTTGATAATCTGTATATTTGTGACTTGACTGCTTGGTGTTCCTGAAATCTTGGTTCAAATTGAATACATTATGAATGTACCCAGAGCCGAGAGGTTTTCAGATGCGCAGCTTCGTATTGTTATTTACTGCTGAAGGATATGCTTTCCAGTATCTTAAAAAAGTGAAAAATTTGACAAATATTGGTAACATGCAGTGAAGACATTATTTTATCATTTCATCAGGTTGGTTTCATAAGAAATGTCTGTCTCAGCGGTCACAAACTATTTTTTTTAAATATATATATATGTGATGGAACATCAATAAGTTAGTGGAATTATTCCAATAGCCTATTTCACATTTAAATAGCCCAGTGTCAGTGCCTAAGGCTCTAGTTAATCATTTTTTGTCCACTGGGAAAATTCTCGAAGGTTTCTCGACTGATTCTCGATATTGTTTTTCATTCGACAAATTTCTCTCGAATAAAAACCGATCAAAATAATGAAACAAAACCGACTTCGCGAATCTTTAGAGATTTCTGAAAAAAATTCTCCATTCCCTCTCACCTTTGAAAATCTCGATATTTTAAGAGGGGATCGTTCACTATGCTTTCTCATTATAGGGCCCAGTAGTGTGCTATCCAACATAGGAAATTAATATACAGTTGGGTCCAAGAGGGAGTCGTTCACACCCAACGACCCCCCTCCCAACTAATGACGCATTGTGTAAAGGCTAGGCTTGTAAATTGCACATGTTGGAAGTAGATCCTATTTGAACTCCATATACCAATATAGGCAATATTGAGCTCCGTCTATACTTGGGTTGGTGACTGGGTGGTGTGCTGTCTGTGAATTGTGGCGCTCTAGTGTCCTTGCACATGTAGGCACCTTTGAGATATTAGTGAAAAAATGTTGAAAGTGACGGCAAATCCTACTGACTCGTTCACTCACCCATATACCAATAACGCTGCTTCATTGTTGGTTATAATTACAAGTTCTGTTTATATAGTCATTATTATAAGAGATGCCTTATCTTGGTAATTCAGTAGCAAGTGCTGTTTTTCCACCCGACTTTCCATCTGGCATTGTTGAAATAACAAACTTCACGAGTTCCATCGGGCTTTCCTCGCCGCCTGTAAACATGGAAGTATGAATGTGTTAGAAATGTTCTTACAGGAAATAACCAAACTCTATGACACAATAATAGCGACGGGACTGAGGGACGCATGTGCATATGGACAATGTGAGATAGTGGTGTATTTGTTAGGGAGATATTACAGTACTTGGGGTGCCGGCAAGAAATCCATCAGAAGAAGGACCCTAAACAAGCCTCGTACAAAGCCAACAACAAGAAAACATTGATACGGAGAAAATACCTGCATATACGATATTATGACAAACTTGGATCGTTACGCAGCGTGCATGTCAAGTGGACAGACTACGACAACAACAACAAAGTATTGGAGGTAGGATATTGCGACAGTTACGTTTTCTCCACGCAAACGCCCCACCCAGACCTCAGCAAGACAATTATACAAGTGTTGCTCAAAGGCGAAAAACAGATCACAATAACAATATTCATGACGACGTATAACGTCCTTATTCAAGGATCGGCCTGCCAACAGTGGGTTGAAAATGAATTTGATGCAATCAGAGACACAGTTGACAATATTTGGCAGAACGCTGAACACTGTGGAAGATGCCCCAGAAAAGGACTGCTTTTAAGACGATCTGAATAAGCCATTCCTTTCCTACATGACAAAGTACAGTGTGCCCCCGGAGGAAACTAAAGGAGCACATACTTTGGCCATAGGACAAACCAGTAATGAGTCTACAGAAACTCAGAAAACTGTGCAAGATGACTCTGATGAAACTGAAGTTCTCAAATTAGGAAGTGGAAAGACTGTGCAACACGAATCTATCGACCCTGAAGAAACCGAGGTATTTAAAATGGCGAGAAATGAGAACCGTAGCACAACAGAGCCTACATACCCCATGACGCCTGCCCGAGAACAAAACCACCCACAGCGCATTATGACACATTCTGTTAGCCCGGAAATAAGACAAGGCCTACTGCGTAAGGCTCATAACGCTCGTCAAATGGACACCGCTGGGATAACAGAAAGACTTGCAGGAGTAGAGTCTAGTGTAGTCGATCTCCTGATGGATATTAAAATGTGCATAAAGAACAATGCAAAGACCACACGAATAGAGGAGAAAATAGACACACTTACAGACCAAGTGGAGACCTTGAATACAAGTGTTTCTAAGTTTGATGTGACAATTAAACAGTTATGCTCGCTTATGACAAGTATGGACAAAAAAATCACCAGTATCAGCACAACTGCTAACACAGCAACAACACATTGCTAAACCTACCAACTGTGATAACTGTGACAACCCAACTTCGCCTAACCCAGTCACTGAGCCAGTGTTAAATCTAGATGACGCTGATGTGCCTGATACACAACAGACCCCCAATGAAGAAACCAGACCAAAGCCCGCTCATGAAAATGTGGCGCCCACTGGTACCAGTGAAACCTGGAAAACAGTACTACAACGAAAAAGACCAACCCCACGGACTCCCAAACCAGATGATACAAATGGCCAAGAACGAAAGAAACAAGACCTTCTTGTAGTGGGGGATTCAAACGTACGAGAGCTGGACAGCAAAAAGCTATACAAAAGAAAACAACTGCAAATCTCCACGCTTAAAAACAAAACTGCGCGGAGCGATTAACTATGTACAAGGGATGAAGAGTGATAGAGAAAACCAGGCTGTATCGCTTTCCTGGTAGGGACCAACGACATACCATCAACAAAACCCGAGAATATTAAGGACGAACTACAACAGCTGATCTCCATTACAAAAGAAAAATGCCAGACAAGCGAAATAGTTCTCTGTGAATTGCCACCCCAAAAAGGCCACCATTCAGAAATTAAGAAAATGAATGACATTATTAAGCAGCTTGGGTCCTCAAACAATATAAAAGTCGCAGACAATTCTAACATCAGTTTCCATTCCCACTTAAAACCAGATAAACTCCACCTCAACTCGGACGGTCTTAAAATATTTGTGAGGAACCTAAAGTCTGTGTGTAACCCACTTCTTGGCATGCCAGTACATGAGTACCAGCCTTCCAACCCGACATCCAGACATGTAAAACCTACACGACGCAACCATACAGATGACCCCTCAAATCACACAAGACTAACCAGACAGATCAACCAGTCCGGGCAGTCAGCCCCTCTCACCACCAGCCCAACAACAACAACCAATGTTGCCCAACCAGAATTTGGCTGGACCTTGGCCCACCTTCCAGCCTGCTGCATGGCCCCACTACCCCAACTGGATGAACTACAATGGACAAAGTTTCCCGTATATGATGCCTTCGTTCCCATTCCCACAGAGGTCCTAAATCTGCAACATGATGTGATTCTGTGACATTTGTGAATTAATGCGATGCACAAACTAGTGCTTTTTCTGTTGTGTGATGTGGCCAAGAGGACCGACTGTGGAAATGTAGTATCATGTATGTGATAATGTGGCACAATATCGGTCTGTGAACTGTTACGCTCTAAAAAGTGATTAGTAAAGATAAATGCAATAGAGATTATATATATACATGTAATATTTACTTCTATGATGACTAGTGCTGCATTGCATTGCCTTCTGCACAAACTAGTGCTATGTGTGGCATGCATCAAAACAGTGAGCATGCCTTCCAACCAGTGGATGTAACCAAATCGCAATTACCATACTTTTTCCTTAGAACATGAATGTGAACAATTTCATTTCGGCGGCGTGCTGGAATGTCGATGGTCTATCCAAGAAACTGCGTGACTGTGACAATGACTTTGTACAAGAACTCTGTACATATGATATACTTGGACTAGTCGAAACCTGGATGATCAAAGAAAGTGATCTTAAGGTCTTTTTGGATAATGAACTATGTGACTATGACTACTGCTTTGTTTCGGCAACAGGTAGGTGCTGAGCTGGGCGGAAATCAGGGGGAATAACTCTTCTATACCACAAATCTATCTCCTCCAATATTTCTGTTGTCCGCTCCTCACCTAACATTTTATGGGTAAAACTATCTAAACATGCCTTCGGCTGGGACTCTGACCTCTACATAGCCACTGTATACATCCCCCCAGAAGACTCTCCTTACTTCTCCAACCAGTTTCTCACCCTAGAATCAGACATCGCCAACTTCAGCTCACATGGCAACATTCTCATCCTCGGAGACCTTAATGCCCGAACAGCTACACGCCCCGACTACATAATACATGATAACGACACCCACATTGACCTACCACCATCATATACGATAGACCAACAGACTCTGAGAAACAACAGGGATATACACAGAGTAAACAACCACGGTAAAAAACTTTTAAACCTTTGCCAATCATCATCTATGCGCATTCTAAATGGTAGGATAGTAGGGGATACACTAGGCAACTACACATATTACGACTCAAGAGGGAACAGTACCATTGATTACTGTATCACAAAAGAACACTTTCTTCCAACAATCTGCAGTATGCAGGTACATCACCTGAACAGATTTTCTAGGCATTGCATAATTAGCTGCAACGTAAAATGTTACAAGCCGAAGCCACAGCATACAAGTCCTACCATAAAACTTACACCAAATGCCTCCCCCGTACGCCTACATAAAGATAAAACTCAACTGTACAGATCAATTATACTAACTGATAATAGCCTGGAAAAAATAAATGCATTCATGGGATCTGAATAAAACATTCACAGCCAGACATATCAGAAACAGCACAAAAATTAACTAACATTATATTAGACGCAGTTATGCAACTACCAGCGAACATGAATAGAGGGAAACAAAATAAATTTAAACAACGTCAAAAGACACACAGAAATAAACCCTACTTTGACTCGGACTGCAAACAATTGAGACAAACTGTCAAAACACTGGGTCAGAAGCTATCCGCTACACCTTGGGATAACAATATTAAAAATCAATTCTTTTACTTCAAAAGGAGTACAAAAAGCTGCTGAAGAAAAACATAAATCCTTCAAAAACTCCCTGCTTAACCAACTCAGCAGCCTGGGACCAAATGACAGTAAGGAAGCATGGCAAATACTTGATCCTCTAAAGAAGTGCAGTGATACTCCTCAACACGAATTAGACCCAAGTACACAATCATCACTATTTGAACACTTTCAATCTCTCAACACTGAAACAACTACAGGACCCCAAGATACTGACATACAACTGGAACTAGAGAACCTAGAGAAAGACCAGTCCACCAATACAACATTAAACAAATCTATCACTTTTAGGGTTTAACGTCGCATTCAGCAATATTTTGTTTCACTGTATTGATTCTTGCCATACCTGTGTATAATACCAAGGTCGAGCAATAAATAAAGTAAAGTAAAGTTGGTGCAGTACCTCCAATTCCATGTTATAGTTTGGCACCAAACTTTTGAGGTCAATATGTCAACGGTCAAGCCCCGAATTCAGGAAGTCATTGTTCATGCTGCAGTCGTTCTTCAGGTATATGGATTGTGATGAAATCTAATGGAGCAGCCTAGTAATGTCATCGTATCTGTATGCCTGTCTGTCAGTATACAAGCGTTTAGTCCGTCATTCATAATTCAGCCGTCGTTCATTAAAGAATATCCGCGTCCATAATCCAAAGACCTATTCCATATAACACTACTAGCACCAAATTCAAAAAGGCATTCATAGTATACATAAACATAGGCTAGTTTCCTGCAAGAGGAAGCGGTCAACAGTTTTCAATGATACCGACAAGACATCATGATGTTCAAAAAATGTAAAATCCGTATCTCGGATCAGTATTCGTAATCCATAATAATCGTTATCTAGAGAATGATGTAACTGTCACGCTTTGATTGTGTCTGTTCATATGAGCACGATGAGGATCTCGAAGTACATGGGTTCATACGGCCCCTAACCCCGTGTTTCTTTCTCTTCAGTATGGTGTCAAATTGCGCAGTCTTTTTATTGAATCTCTTGCTTCAGCATGTTCAGTTGAATGAAAATGTATCCTGAAGGTGCGGAATACCTGGGCTCGCAGTGGAATGCTCCCAATGGCATTTATCTCTGGAACAAAACTAGAGCATGTGCTGGTAGTTGGTGAGTTGAGTCACTTGCTATGTAAATTTAAATTAATAAAAAACAATTTGAAATTTGCTCCAGAGAACAAAAGTATTTTAGTTACAAATATCAACCGATCCAGCTGTCTACAGAAGATGCATTGGATATAATGGTGGTTAAACTACAAAAAAAGAAAAAAATATAATTTCAACCCTACATAACTGAATTTTGCATGTTTTCTCTGTAGGATAAGAATCCATATTCAAAAAGTTAAAAATCATCCCTGAACGTATACAAGCTTTCAAGGAAAGCATTGACACAGCTTCCATGCCAAAAGGTGACCGTCTGAATTTGTTCTGTCCTTAAAGACAACAGCTACACCATCATAATAGATGACCAGGCAGTGGCAGAATGTCCAGACCTCATGACTGGGTTACTTTCCAGCTTTTCCTGTTATTGTGTGTTTAACATTCAGTCCCCCCCCCCTGAAAAAAAAAAATTGGCGTTGTATGTTATTCCTGGACACCTACATCTTGGAAGTGGAGATGTATTACACTGCATAATAAACTGCATATCATTCCACAAAGCCAACTAGCTAAGAAAAAATACAAGACCTAGTCTCGGTAAAGTTTTCTAGCCTCAACATTTTTTTGGAGAGATATCTTTTCAAAGGATGGGTGAATGAGAAGTTGCTTAATCTCAGTAAATTTAGCTTTTTTTAATAGAACAAATATAATCTTTTCAGAGGATGGTTAAATAGACGTGCCTAATGTAAGTAATTTTGCTAGGTTCAACGTTTTAAAATATATATCCTCTTATCAGAGGGTGGTTAAATAGACTTGCCAAGCCTCTCTAAATTTTGCTATGCTCGACTTTACTGTTGAGATATCTCATGTTGTCAGGATGGTTAAATAGACTTGCCTTGGCCTCAGTAAATTAGGCTCGACAGTTGCGCCAGATATTTGATCTTGTCAAAGGATGGTTCAATAGACTTGCCTAGCCTATCAGATGGTAATATTTAAGCTTATGATATTCAATAGATAGCTTGTTGGAACGGAAATTGAAATAGGTTTGCACTGCAGCAAATGACTACTTGAATATCGGATCACAAATTTTGTTTGCTGACGGATGAGATGTTTCACCTTTTCAGAGGATTCGCTACGTAATTCTGTTCTCAGAGATCATTGTAATCTACAAATGTAGAAAAATTACCGTAGTATTGTATTTGCCGTCATTTACATCTGACGACGATACAGCTCACTAATCTCCAAAAAACGAGCTGTCACAGCGAAACAGCTCACCAATTACCAGAATACGAGTTGTCAGAGCATTTCCATCATAGCTCTCTAGATTTGTATCTAATACCGCTTATGCCGGTGCTAGGGGCCGTGTGGTCATATCATCCAAGTTGCCACATGAACAGGTACAATAAAAGCGTACCTGAGATACAACACATATCACTAATCGTTAGATTCTTGTTATGTGCTTTAGAATAGGTTAACCAGAGGACTATTCTGTGAAGTCATGTGACGCAGTCAGTATGTGGGCACCTCTTCCCACTTCCCTTGTATGTGTTGTAATTCTCTTTTGCTCATGGTACATGCAAATATCAGAGATAGCTGATAATATTTAAAGGAGAGCTCGATAGAACATATTATTAAATATCTATCTATGATAAGAACACAATACAAGTAAATCGGCCTGCTTCATATGGCCACCAAATCGGGCCAATATGAGGAAGGCGGGCCAATACGGGAAAGCAGGACCAATACGGGAAAACAGGGCCAATATGACCTGGGCCAATATGACTTTCAACATGGCGATTTTTACGATGACTGATCCTCAATTCGTGATCTTCTTCGAATGATGTCACTATATTCTCATACTTTGAACGGATATTCAGTATCTTCTGTGATAATTTTCGATAGATCTATACGTACCGGTACACAAAACTTGGAATCAAGTGAGGTGAGTCATACTGAAATAGACTATAGTGGCGCGAGCGTGACATCGACTTGCCAAGCACAAGCAGACGACAAAGCAGTGATACAACACTTACAACAGTGCACTGATGAACGAAGCTATGACGACAGTGATATTTTATGGTAGAAGATGATGCCATATTTGCAGCTGGAAGAGCTAATCACGCGTGGATGGTAACGATAGTAACTGGTTGCGAACGAAACACCTGGATGATGATGTTTAAAATTAGGGTCTCAATAGGGCTTCGATTCTCAAATCGGAACTGGATTTGGATCAGTTCACTATATTTCAAGGTCGTATTTTGCCTCACCGTTCTCATTAAATAAAATATAAAAGTCGCAGACAATTCTAACATCAGTTTCCATTCCCACTTAAAACCAGATAAACTCCACCTCAACTCGGACGGTCTTAAAATATTTGTGAGGAACCTAAAGTCTGTGTGTAACCCACTTCTTGGCATGCCAGTACATGAGTACCAGCCTTCCAACTCGACATCCAGACATGTAAAACCTACACGACGCAACCATACAGACGACCCCTCAAATCACACAAGACTAACCAGACAGATCAACCAGTCCGGGCAGTCAGCCCCTCTCACCACCAGCCCAACAACAACCAATGTTGCCCAACCAGAATTTGGCTGGACCTTGGCCCACCTTCCAGCCTGCTGCATGGCCCCACTACCCCAACTGGATGAACTACAATGGACAAAGTTTCCCGTATATGATGCCTTCGTTCCCATTCCCACAGAGGTCCTAAATCTGCAACATGATGTGATTCTGTGACATTTGTGAATTAATGCGGTGCACAAACTAGTGCTTTTTCTGTTGTGTGATGTGGCCAAGAGGACCGACTGTGGAAATGTAGTATCATGTATGTGATAATGTGGCACAGTATCGGTCTGTGAACTGTTACGCTCTAAAAAGTGATTAGTAAAGATAAATGCAAAAGAGATTATATATATACATGTAATATTTACTTCTATGATGACTAGTGCTGCATTGCATTGCCTTCGGCACGAACTAGTGCTATGTGTGGCATGCATCACAACAGTGAGCATGCCTTCCAACCAGTGGATGTAACCAAATCGCAATTACCATACTTTTTCCTTAGAACATGAATGTGAACAATTTCATTTCGGCGGCGTGCTGGAATGTCGATGGTCTATCCAAGAAACTGCGCGACTGTGACAATGACTTTGTACAAGAACTCTGTACATATGATATACTTGGACTAGTCGAAACCTGGATGACCAAAGAAAGTGATCTTAAGGTCTTTTTGGATAATGAACTATGTGACTATGACTACTGCTTTGTTTCGGCAACAGGTAGGTGCTCAGCTGGGCGGAAATCAGGGGGAATAACTCTTCTATACCACAAATCTATCTCCTCCAATATTTCTGTTGTCCGCTCCTCACCTAACATTTTATGGGTAAAACTATCTCAACATGCCTTCGGCTGGGACTCTGACCTCTACATAGCCACTGTATACATCCCCCCAGAAGACTCTCCTTACTTCACCAACCAGTTTCTCACCCTAGAATCAGACATCGCCAACTTCAGCTCACATGGCAACATTCTCATCCTCGGAGACCTTAATGCCCGAACAGCTACACGCCCCGACTACATAATACATGATAACGACACCCACATTGACCTACCACCATCATATACGATAGACCAACAGACTCTGAGAAACAACAGGGATATACACAGAGTAAACAACCACGGTAAAAAACTTTTAAACCTTTGCCAATCATCATCTATGCGCATTCTAAATGGTAGGATAGTAGGGGATACACTAGGCAACTACACATATTACGACTCAAGAGGGAACAGTACCATTGATTACTGTATCACAAAAGAACACTTTCTTCCAACAATCTGCAGTATGCAGGTACATCACCTGAACAGATTTTCTAGGCATTGCATAATTAGCTGCAACGTAAAATGTTACAAGCCGAAGCCACAGCATACAAGTCCTACCATAAAACTTACACCAAATGCCTCCCCCGTACGCCTACATAAAGATAAAACTCAACTGTACAGATCAATTATACTAACTGATAATAGCCTGGAAAAAATAAATGCATTCATGGGATCTGAATAAAACATTCACAGCCGGACATATCAGAAACAGCACAAAAATTAACTAACATTATATTAGACGCAGTTATGCAACTACCAGCGAACATGAATAGAGGGAAACAAAAGAAATTTAAACAACGTCAAAAGACACACAGAAATAAACCCTACTTTGACTCGGACTGCAAACAATTGAGACAAACTGTCAAAACACTGGGTCAGAAGCTATCCGCTACACCTTGGGATAACAATATTAAAAATCAATTCTTTTACTTCAAAAGGAGTACGAAAAGCTGCTGAAGAAAAACATAAATCCTTCAAAAACTCCCTACTTAACCAACTCAGCAGCCTGGGACCAAATGACAGTAAGGAAGCATGGCAAATACTTGATCCTCTAAAGAAGTGCAGTGATACTCCTCAACACGAATTAGACCTAAGTACACAATCATCACTATTTGAACACTTTCAATCTCTCAACACTGAAACAACTACAGGACCCCAAGATACTGACATACAACTGGAACTAGAGAACCTAGAGAAAGACCAGTCCACCAATACAACATTAAACAAATCTATCACCTATAAAGAAAGAGAGAGAGAGAGAATTAGGGTTTAACGTCGCATTCAGCAATATTTCAGCTATATTGCGACGATCAAACAAAATTCTAAGTAATCAATTCAAAAACTCGATACACCTATAAAGAAATTACAGCAGCTATCAAGCAACTGAAAAACAACAAATCAACCGCACCAGACCTTATAAATAATGAAATGCTAAAATACGAGCAAGATATACTGCTCCCCCCTCTAGCGAAGCTATTCAACACCGTGCTACAGAGTGGGAAATGCCCAGAACCCTGGACACAGGGCTACATTTCTCCTATTTATAAAAATGGATGCAAGCAAGATCCCGGAAACTATAGGGGAATTACACTACTCAGCTGTATGGGAAAACTGTTCACAAAAATATTAAACACTAGAATCACTACCTACATTGAAAATAGCAAACTCATCTCCGACACTCAAGCCGGATTTAGGAGTGACCACAGGACAACCGACCACCTCTTTGTTTTGAAAAGTATAATAGACAAATACATAAAAAACAAAAAGAAAACCCTTCATCTCTGCTTTATCGACTTTCGTGAGGCGTTCGACTCAGTTTGGCACCCTGGACTCTTCCTCAAGCTACAAAAACACGGTATCACGGGCCCAATCTATAACACAATTAAAAATTTGTACAAGTCTGGGACACTGAATGTCAAATTTCAGTCTGAAATCACAGAGTCAATAAAAACACAGATGGGCGTCAGACAAGGTGACTGTTTGAGCCCAACTCTCTTCAACCTCTTCCTCAAGACTTTAAACTAAACAAGCCTGAAGGCTCTGCACCCACCCTAGTCAATCTAAAGATATCGCACCTCCTGTACGCAGATGACCTTGTGCTAATATCCGAAAATGAATCAGGACTCCAACACTCAATTGACGAACTCTCCTCTTATTGCAAAACATGGCACCTCAAACTCAATGACAAGAAAAGTAAAATAATGACAATTACAGCCCACAGAACCCCCAAACAAGAACATCAGTACTACTTTGACAACTGTGAGCTAGAACATTGTGACACATACCAATACTTAGGCATAACCGTAGATAACCGAGGCAACTTTACCAAAGCTATGGAAAACCTAAAAGGTACAGCTCTTAAAGCACTCTTTAAACTTGAACAACTATCTAGTAACTGTAATTTCCCTACACCACTTAAAACAAAATTATTCCATACCCTCATCAGTCCCATTCTCCTCTACAGCAGCGAAGTATGGGGATTAGATCAAAAAGCCAGCGACACTCCCTCCCAATTCTGGCTAAATCTTAAAAAATATGATGCCCTACCTTATGAGCAAATCCTAACCAAATTCTGCAAATGGACCCTATCTGTACCGAAACAAACCACAAACATAGCATGCAGGGCAGAACTAGGACAGCACCCTCTTATAATAGAAATAATAACTAAATCCCTAAAATATAGAAATCGACTACAAACTACTGACAACATTCTACTCAAAGCTGCGTACTCCTACTACGTGAAAAATCCAGAATCAAAGAATACCTGGGAGACTGACATCACACACTTCGTGGAGGCAACTAGATCACAAGATATCTTATCTGGACCAGGAACTATAAAAAGTAAACTGTTTGTATGGTGTCAAATTGCGCAGTCTTTTTATTGAATCTCTTGCTTCAGCATGTTCAGTTGAATGAAAATGTATCCTGAAGGTGCGAAATACCTGGGCTCGCAGTGGAATGCTCCCAATGGCATTTATCTGTGGAACAAAACTAGAGCATGTGCTGGTAGTTGGTGAGTATGTAAATTTAAATTAATAAAAAACAATTTGAAATTTGCTCCAGAAAACAAAAGTATTTTAGTTACAAATATCAACCCATCCAGCTGTCTACAGAAGATGCATTGGATATAATGGTGGTTAAACTACAAAACAAGAAAAAATTATAATTTCAACCCTACATAACTGAATTTTGCATGTTTTCTCTGTAGGATAAGAATCCATATTCAAAAAGTTAAAAATCATCCCTGAACGTATACAAGCTTTCAAGGAAAGCATTGACACAGCTTCCATGCCAAAAGGTGACCGTCTGAATTTGTTCTGTCCTTAAAAACAGCAGCTACACCATCATAATAGATGACCAGGCAGTGGCAAAATGTCCAGACCTCATGACTGGGTTACTTTCCAGCTTTTCCTGTTATTGTGTGTTTAACATTCAGTCCCCCCCGCCCTCAAAAAAAAAAATTGGCGTTGTATGTTATTCCTGGACACCTACATCTTGGAAGTGGAGATGTATTACACTGCATAATAAACTGCATATCATTCCACAAAGCCAACTAGCTAAGAAAAAATACAAGACCTAGTCTCGGTAAAGTTTTCTAGCCTCAACATTTTTTTGGAGAGATATCTTTTCAAAGGATGGGTGAATGAGAAGTTGCTTAATCTCAGTAAATTTAGCTTTTTTTAATAGAACAAATATAATCTTTTCAGAGGATGGTTAAATAGACGTGCCTAATGTAAGTAATTTTGCTAGGTTCAACGTTTTAAAATATATATCCTCTTATCAGAGGGTGGTTAAATAGACTTGCCAAGCCTCTCTAAATTTTGCTATGCTCGACTTTACTGTTGAGATATCTCATGTTGTCAGGATGGTTAAATAGACTTGCCTTGGCCTCAGTAAATTAGGCTCGACAGTTGCGCCAGATATTTGATCTTGTCAAAGGATGGTTCAATAGACTTGCCTAGCCTATCAGATGGTAATATTTAAGCTTATGATATTCAATAGATAGCTTGTTGGAACGGAAATTGAAATAGGTTTGCACTGCAGCAAATGACTACTTGAATATCGGATCACAAATTTTGTTTGCTGACGGATGAGATGTTTCACCTTTTCAGAGGATTCGCTACGTAATTCTGTTCTCAGAGATCATTGTAATCTACAAATGTAGAAAAATTACCGTAGTATTGTATTTGTTGGACTTCTCTTTTGCTCATGATACATGCAAATATCAGAGATAGTTGATAATATTTAAAGGAGAGCTCGATAGAACATATTATTAAATATCTATCTATGATAAGAACACAATACAAGTAAATCGGCCTGCTTCATATGGCCACCAAATCGGGCCAATATGAGGAAGGCGGGCCAATACGGGAAAGCAGGACCAATACGGGAAAAACAGGGCCAATATGACCTGGGCCAATATGACTTTCAACATGGCGATTTTGACGATGACTGATCCTCAATTCGTGATCTTCTTCGAATGATGTCACTATATTCTCATACTTTGAACGGATATTCAGTATCTTCTGTGATAATTTTCGATAGATCTATACGTACCGGTACACAAAACTTGGAATCAAGTGAGGGAGTCATACTGAAATAGACTATAGTGGCGCGAGCGTGACATCGACTTGCCAAGCACAAGCAGACGACAAAGCAGTGATACAACACTTACAACAGTGCACTGATGAACGAAGCTATGACGACAGTGATATTTTATGGTAGAAGATGATGCCATATTTGCAGCTGGAAGAGCTAATCACGCGTGGATGGTAACGATAGTAACTGGTTGCGAACGAAACACCTGGATGATGATGTTTAAAATTAGGGTCTCAATAGGGCTTCGATTCTCAAATCGGAACTGGATTTGGATCAGTTCACTATATTTCAAGGTTGTATTTTGCCTCACCGTTCTCATTAAATAAAATTAGTATATTACTTTCATGATATATATATTGTATGACTAAAATCTCATCTGCTCCCGTTCTATCTTTTCGACTCACGTTTTCTACGTTGAAGATTATCGCCGTCGATTACAGCATTACTGTAGAGGGGATCCAATTTCCAACTATAGTGGTACATCGAAACTACATTAATCGTGGGAAATAAGGCTACTGTCCAGGAAGAAATATATATCCTGATTTGGGGGGAGTCGCTGTACTAAAATATTCCTTGATACATGTTATACATGATACATTCCTTGATACATTAAAAATAATTAACCTCGGTCAGCCGTATTGGCCCTCGGCCTGCGGCCTCGTGCCAATACGGCAGACCTCGGACCTATAACCAGGCCAATATGAAAAAACTTGGTTAATAACATAATATTATTCCTTCTATATATTGCCCTACATGGGCTATATATTGCCCTACATGGGCTATATCGTGATATAGCATCCCAGTAAAAGTTTATCGATTAGTCTCGTCTGTACACTTGAGTATATATTCCCATTACTGCTCTCTCGAAATATTAGGTGTTACCCAGTACCCCAAAGCGGAAAATTCCATTGCGTGTCAATGGGTGTTTTCTTCGTCGGGGTGTATATAACACATAATATATAAGGCGTCGCTCTATATATTGGGTGGTATCCAGCACCCCAAAACGTAAAATTACATTGAATGTCAATGGGTGTTTTGTCCGTCGGGGTGCTATATAACACGTAATATATAAGGCGACACGGACTCGTTGAAAGACAATTTTCGCCTCACCTCGGCATTTATAAAATCTGATTGAAGAATATTCTGAACTGATAAACTGATACACTCGGTGCGATTTGTCCATGAACCTGAAGTAAATATAGGCCCAGTTGAGTACAATACAACACATACACAATTTATGTACAGCACTTGATCAATTTGATTCCCGAAATTGTTTGTTTGCAACAGAAATAAAGCAAAATTAGATGTTGAAAGGAAAAAAAAACGAAGCGAAAAATGCATTTTCCCCACATACCATGTGACGTGCCTGCCGGCAGCAAACCGCAGAAATGCAAAAGAACATCGAAAACCTCATCCTAACTCCTGTATTTCTGAAGTTACGCGACTGCTAAAGCGTGGTGAATACTCCTCAGACGATTACAGCTGCCAGCGACGATCGGCAAAGTTTATTTCCATATTTTTACGAGCCTTGATCGAAATATTTATCAAACAATTTTCCTTTTCGTCGAAGCGGGTTTTCCCCGCTAGCTGACGAGCAAATCGGTATGTGTAATTTTGCCCGCGTGACCTGTATAAGCCAAGCGTAGACAGTGGCTGACAGGATGGGATTACATCATTATAATCGAATCGCATCCTCCGTTTTATTTTTGCTATCCGTCCGTGGTCATGTCATATATACAAATGGGAAAGGTCACGCTTTCCAATGAGATTCAAACATTGAAAATGGCCAAGTAAAACTTGAAATATACACTGTCAAACGCGGTCGAAAAACGATGATTTCTCCATTCAATTTTGACATTTTCAAGTCAAGAAAGCTGGGGACAGCGCATTCTCTTGCAATAAAATCTAATTTGGTATGCTATTTCATTAATTTTGCTATGAAACTGGAGCAAGTAACAAAGGAGCGTGCATTGTAGAGACGGGCAGGTCACTTTTGTCAGGGGAAATAATCGGTGAAAGGGTTAAATATTTTAGTATTTTACCGACCCTATTTAATTTATTGTACATCCTCAGGATTTTGATTTTTTCTCAGGAGCCTGATATTGGCTTCTCCGAATGACTTTTATCGAACTCTGAAGTCTAAATACAAGTTTTTTATTTTATTTTGAACGATAACGTGGTGCATTTCACCATTAAATGTCTCAAACACTGAAAACTATGTATACATGATTAACTTGTATTTCATGTAATTTCCGTTCCAATAGCTTGCTTTCATGCTCTAATGATATATTGAACACAAATGTCATGCACGGACATAAATACAACTTTGACATAACAGATGACAAATTACATGCAATAATGAGAAGAAGTTCAACCATACCTGCTCTATAGCGTGACGTTCGGATACATGTGATAAACAGAATATATACATTTACATGTATCATATGACGTATGATACATCCCGCACGCAGTATGGTACAATCCCTTCCCCCGTTTCCTTAAAACACTGGGTGGGTGGGTAGGCTTTTGCCTAATGAATTTGGCTCGAAGTGAGATATGTATAGTCAGATCTCACCTTTTATTGTGGAGTGAGCTTGGGCAGTTTGCCGCCAAAGCTCCTGAGTGATTTGTGATTAGTAATTACCCATTTAGACCAGGTGTCAAAATGACCCAATTACCAAACACAACACATTTTTCCATATATAAGCTTAGTCTTTATTGGTCGCAGCCAACTTCATTCGGCAGACAGTTGATAAACTTACATGTACCATTTATGTGCGATATATATTACCTTCAGAGCTCTGCTTTACATTTACAAGTCCAATTCTTTGAGCTCTGGGCAGTATTAGTACATGCAATAACAAGGAACACATGCAAATTTCATGTCAGGAAATACAGATTAATTAGACAAGACATCCAACATAACTTTCATAACACACATGTCATGCACGGACATAAATACAACTTTGACATAACAGATGACAAATTACATGCAATAATGAGAAGAAGTTCAACCATACCTGCTCTATAGCGTGACGTTCGGATACATGTGATAAACAGAATATATACATTTACATGTATCATATGACGTATGATACATCCCGCCAAGCCGAAGGCCCCCAAACCTCCCCCATCACCTGGAACCCACCCGAGGAGCAAAAGGTGGGGCTCCCAGTAAGTCTGCTCGAGTCCCATGGGATACATAGCACCCATGTAGGACTCATTGGTGTGGAGAACGAGAGGAGGGCCCTCTAGTTGCCGAGATGATCAATGGTATGTTTTAAAAAGGTTGTGAGTACTCTTGAGCCTTCAAGGTTCAAGTGTAAACCACCATCCCGTACCGCAAACATCTACCTTCTTGGCACACCTTTGTACAAAAATGGACGGAAGGAGTGAACAAACTTGAGATGTCTATGTTGACACATTTTCTTTACTGCTCTATTAAATTCAACAACCTTTGATCACAATACTTGAAAATCCACAGGCCGTGGTACAATAGAAGAGATTATTAACTTAATGTGTGGGTTTCCCTCGCGTATATTTTCTAAAAGGTTACTTAAGTTTGACTGCATAGAGGCTATCTCTGATGAACCGACATCGTTGGTTCCTACGTGAAGGATCATGTGCGTGTAATTTTTTAACCTAATGCACCTCATCCTTCGGGCGATAGAAACTATGGTTGCCCCTGGGAAGGAAAAAACATGTGTCTGGTAAATACCTGATACAAATTTGATCATGGAGACCCCACTATGCAAATCCGTTTACTTGGAGTGGCATCTGAAAAAAATTAACATGAATATGATCAAAGCATGGCACAATGCTTAATTCTACCATCTTAGCCTGCATTAACCTACACACCTTCATCTTTTCTTTCAAACCCAACTCTAAATAACTCTTGTAGGCATCACTTTTCCAGTCACCTACGAGTTGTATAAGGTCTGCGGGAACGTCGCATTGGAAGTCCCACGACGTACCCCCACGGCGAAAACTATGTGAAGAGTATAGATTGGAATCTTTGCCTGTTCTACTGACAAGATGCTTGAGAAATTTTTGCCATTGGGGATATTTGATCGGGACGACCCCAGATGTTTTTGGCACACAAAAGGCCGGTGACGACGCTCCCGTGGGTACTAAACGGATCATGTTGTCAAATGCCCTGACCGGGCATAAGGGAGAATTAACCATGGTCGTCACCGGAATTCTGAGATCTCTCTGGGCGAACTCA
Organism: Hanleya hanleyi; assembly: GCA_036873755.1. Taxonomy (NCBI): domain Eukaryota; kingdom Metazoa; phylum Mollusca; class Polyplacophora; order Lepidopleurida; family Hanleyidae; genus Hanleya; species Hanleya hanleyi. The sequence goes on from JAVTVY010053444.1 coordinate 99,659, forward strand.
AAAGTTTTTGACCATTTAAGTCGAACTAGTAGAATATTATTGCCACTTAAGACGTCCCCCCTAGTAAGTTGCTTGCTGGCGTCAAATGACCTAGCATTGTCTGGAACCATATTAGATTTTCTAGCCATAATGAAAAATGACAACAAAAACAAGGCCCAGTATGAGGCGTGTTCCACGTTAGATAAATCTAATAAGGCATGGAATTCCAACAACAACTGTGGCGTTATTGGTTTCGCCCTCTGGGGCTGATGGGCCTTTTTTCGGTTCAGCCCTCTCATTAGTAATCTAAACTGTACTGTGTCCAACTCTGGCGCTTCCAAACCCATCAAAACATGCAAGGCCCTAACCCCACTCACATAATTCCTAATAGAATCTGCTGATCTAAAGCTCCTACTGAGCAATTGTGCATAGAAGCACATGATATCATTAGTAGTTGGGAGTGGTTTCAGCCCAAAATGCTCACAAAACAGAAAATATGACCGCCATTGAATTTCCATATTCCTGTATGTTCCTTGAGCATAGGCCATACCCATGGATGCTCTGACCTCCGCCTTCAACTGTGCTAATTCCCCACCACCTGGAAATATAAATGTAGTGGGTGAGAATTCCAGGCACAACTAAAAATTGTGACTGAGTTTAAACAATTCCTCATTGACTTCCCTTTCATGAAAGACTGAGGCTGATGTACGCGCCCTAAACTCCTCTTTAAAATGGTCCCCCAGGTGCCATCTGGACAGTAGGTCAGGCAAGCAGTTGTCTACTCCAGGGATATGCTTTGCACGAACTTCAAATTCATACTGTGCAGCAATGAAACATATCTCCCTCAAGCAGTCCTGCATAAATTCGCTCTTAGCACGACCGGAATTCAACACCATTACGGAAACTTGATTGTCACAATAGATCATTATTCGTTTCCCAGTAAACTGTGCCCCCCATACTTTGAGGTCAACCATAATGGCTAACAGCTCCAATGCATTGATGCTTTTGTTTTCTGAAAGAAGACGCGGGAATTCAAAATGACAATATTCAAGGCCACTAACTCCTCCCCCTCCAGATAGACAAGCATCAGAGGCAAATCAAGGCCACTAACTCCTCCCCCTCCAGATAGGCAAGCATCAGAGGCAAATACCTCATCCGGTGCCGACCATTCTTCCACCATCATCATGGAGACACCATTATAAGATTTGAGAAAATATCTCCACCATTTCAGATCCTTCCTGACTGATGCTGGTATAGCAACCCTAGATTTTGAATCGGGGAAAGAACGCAACCATGTGATCAGCCTGGAGACAAATAACCGTCCCGGCTTAACACAAGCGGAAACAAAATTTAATTTACCCAGCAATGATTGTAGTTGTACTAGGCTGGCTTCATCCAAGCTTAACCAATAATCCAACAGATCGCGAATTTCGATCAATCGATCTGGAGTTACCTCGAGTGTCATTTTGACTGTATCAAACCAGACCCCTACGTATTTCATTGCGGTAGCAGGTTCGCAATTTTTCTTCTTCTGCGTCTTCTAGCCCACAAGACTGAAGAGAGAGAGAGAGAGAATTAGGGTTTAACGTCGCATTCAGCAATATTTCAGCTATATAGCGACGATCAAACAAAATTCTAAGTAATCAATTCAAAAACTCGGTAAACTAATGCGTTAAAACAGGTACAAACATTAAAATTTGTACAACAAACCAATCTCTCTCAAATAACCTAAAATACAATCTTCTTTCACTCTGCTAAAAAGATCTTCCAGCGTATCTGCTCGATAAAAAGTATCTCTAACAGTTTTAAAATCTATGCAGTCCAGGAGAATATGTTTCACCGTCAGATCTTCATGGCAAGGTATACACCTTGGAATCGGCTCCTGTTTTAGTAAATATTTATGAGTTAATCGTGTGTGACCGATCCTACATCGTCTAATCATGGCCTGGTCGAAGCGTTTATCACTGTTCAGGTGAGTATAACCAACCGTTTTTTTGAACTCGTGAAGTTTATTATTATCCATAGTATCCCATAAAGACTGAAACAGCCTTCTTACACAATGAAGGGTAAACACACATGCCAGTGTCTTAAACCGAGCTCCACGGAGCTCTGCGGTCGGTCTTGACTGGGGGATCACTGTAAGATTCACCTTGCTCGGCTCCGAAGGGGCGGTGGCACAAAGCTCTGCCTCAGGTGCGCGGTAGGTGTTTTAAACCGCCTCTCACTGTGCCGAGGCTGCGGATATGTTAACAAAATGGTTACGGTCTGGCGCAGAGGCAAACGGTCTTTCAGGCCGAGTTTCGACGCCTGACTAAGATAGACCCCCACATAAATTCCATTTAGAGAAATCTGTCAACACAAAGTATACCCTAAAGATGAAGACAATCAAAGAGCTACGCGTATTAGCAAGGCATTATGGTGTGCCTTCCACGGGCAACAAAACCGGCCTCATTAGGGCGATAGCCGAGGCCCGCGCCGCCGAGTTTCGAAAGAGACTTCGTCGGGCGCTAGGAGCGGGGAGGATTCCCGCCCTGCGAGGTGATGCGGAAGACTTCCATAAGGAAGGACAGCGCGCTCGTGAGCTGCGGCACCTCGACGACGAGGTTACGGCCTCACTGCGAGCCAGAGCCCATGCGCAGCGGGTGCGAAAGAAACCTAGCCAGCGGCTCCCGCACCTCGGAAAGACTTACACGGCCACACCGTTGGGGCGAGTGGCCCAGGTCTCTAGCCCGTCGAATCATCCGGGAAGGTCCTGAAATTCTTGCAAAAATGCCAGCCCCAGAAGGGTCATTTATCGACCTGGACACCCAGGTTCCTCCCCTGGTGCGACTCCCGGCCGGCGAACCGTGGGTTCGCATAACTGATGACGCCAAAGGTGAATTCGAGGTCGACGGCGCCGCCGTAGTCTTCTCTGCATGGTGGTATGTCGACCCTGGAGTCCATTATAAACATGATCGCGTCGAAGAAGCCATGGCCAGACTTATGCCCCAGGACGCCACAATGACAGACGAGAGAGCGGCAAGGCTCCTCCGGGCCCTTCCCAGGGATGGATATATCATTACGAAGTTCCTACGTAAGCTAGATGAGGTGGGGTGGGTCGTGGAAGACAAGATCGATCCAGTGACGACCGAGAGAAAGAAGGGACAAGATGTAGTCGAGATCACCCGAGTCACTGCGCCCGGTGTTCTGACCGGCATCGACAAGGAGTACTACAACCATGCCCACCCTGTCACTGCAGTCATTTACGGCCCCAATGAGAGATGGCGACCTCAACTGCGTTGCACAAAGAGTGGTGGAGCATTTCGAAGGTGCCCTCAGGGGGCAGGGCCTTACCCCCACGAGAATGCAGAAAATACAGGAGTGGGAGGAGAGGGTCCATGACAGAGGCGCCACGGTCGAGGACATTGCAGGGCTTGAGAACGTGCTCAAGCGTGCAATTATCCTGCGGGACATTGCCGGCGAGGACATCTACAACAGCAGCAAATATGGTGGAAAAAGTCACCATCGGCCCATAGAACTTATCTGCCACAACGGGCGCGCCTGGTCCAAAGATCTGCACTTTCCCGCTTCCAGACAGGTCTACACCTACGAGTGCGACATCTGGGAAGCAATCAGAGAGGCCACTCAGGATGAGCCACTAGCTGTCTGGCTTCTCGGCGGTGGAGATAAACAGCTCAACGTCGACCAGTTTGTGCTCCAAGACGGTCGCACCTTCAGGACGCAGGAGGCACACCGAAAACTCCAAGAAGCCTGTGCCATATTGGGAAACGAGGCCCTGGCCGACCGGGCCTTCGGCGTGAACCACGCAGCCAGCATCATGGCAAAAGAGCACAACGGCTGGAAGCCGACCCCGTCCGGCCTCCTCGACATCCAGAAGGCCTGTGTGGAACACGGCCATGGCGGGCTCTGGAATGCAATGGACTACGATACGAGGGACATCGTCGGCATTGACATGAAAGCCTGTTACCCCGCCAGCTTCCGAGGGAAAGGTGAGGCTAAGCCATATTTCGAGCGGTTTGGGCACCCCACCTACCGCATGACCCGTGTTTCGATCAACGGCCCCCTTCCTCAGGATATCGGCACCGGCTTTGCCCAGGAATGGGAGTTCGAAGAAAAAGTCCACCCCGTCATACCTGCCTGGTTCGGAAGGCATTTCGCAGAGCAGGGCTGGGCCCCAACGCCCCTGCTTGCCTTTCTTACAGAGTCTGGTCTCCTGAAAAACCTCAAGGTCTGTGAAGCCATTATCACATTCAAGAAACAAACTGAGGTCTGGCTTCCAGAGGACCGCGACCAGGGCTGCGGCCTCATCGGAAAGTTCACACAGGGCAGCAAAGCCGATGGCAAAAGACTAACCCGGAGGCTTGTGACCGACCAGGGAGAGCTGGATTTCCTCGTGAGAGACACCCGCCGAAGCGGCACCCTGGTTGGCGCGCCCAAAAGATGCCCGTTAGGCCACATACTAACATATTACGACGGCTCGCAGCCCCAGTACACCCACCTGAGGGCCAGCATACTTGCCTACGCCCATATAAACCTCGTCGCCATGCTGCAGCGTTTTGAGCCCGAGGAGGCTGTCCGGGTGGCCACCGACAGAAGATCCGGAAGACCGCGCTGCACAAGCTCGGGGGTGGCGAGGCTGACGTAGCCCCTATATTGTGCGACTGTGGAGAGGAATTGTGCGTGAGCTGCCTGCTCAATCAGCCATTCCTATATTCACCACATCTGTTTCATTTTGTAAAAAAACACAATTTGATGTCATTTTTCATGAGAAAAAATATTAACTTTTTCTTTTTCTGTCACAGCTTGCCTGTATGCCTTCATGCAAAGATTGCAGGGGATATTTGGTAGAAACTTTAATTGAATTTAGTGCGATCTTTACAAAAAATGGAATAAATTTCCAATTTATCTCTGATATACTCCAGCATTTGAAATTGGCAATGTTTAGGGAAACTATTCTGTAGGCCAGTTTGGCCTTGCTGATATATGTAATTAGCTAGAATTTGGTAATTTTCATCTTTAAACATTTCCATTGTATTTCTATATGACTTTATCTTATTGTAATCTGCGGGCTGCATCATAGAAGCATTAATTTTATAATGTTCTTCATCGTGGACCATCCCAACCACATCACATAGTACTACATCCGCCCAGAAACCAACGCAGGGAATGAAAGTCCCCAAACAAATATACAAGTGCGTGAGCTCTACCCTTCTTCCAAACAAAATTGAAGAATTAGAAGGCGAGGGCGAACCTGAAGCCAGTACAAGTGAGCTAAGTTTTTTCTTCAAAGCTGATATTTCTGTCGAGGGCTGTTCCAGAAAATATAAATGACAAAATTTATATACGCCTGCTTGTGAGTTTTATACGTCCGCCCAAAACGCGATATTATGGCATGGCAGTTATCATACCATTCCCTTGAACAATGTAAGGGTTGGCTTAAGTAATCTGGTGTTGAATGGTAGTGCATGTGGCATGCTGGTATGAAGAGTAGATAAAACTGTAGTAATGTAATAAAGTAAAGTGAAGAACAGTTCAAAGAGCATCTGCATGGCTTCCGCGTCTAAAGATAGAGTTTAATGGGCACACATATACGGATACAGCATCATAGAAGCAAGAAACACCACCTGCAAACAGACGTAGCCTACCTACACACTTCCTGAAAAGAATCCATCCAGCCCACAGAGTACAATAAGACAAATGAAATCCACGGCCAGTCACTTGACCGACTGAACAACAACATCAAGGAACGACAGGTTAATAAGTTTAAGAGACTCTCCACCCTCAGTACCATGACCGAGACTAGGACCCCCCCCGCGAACCGACAGTACAAGAACGCTACCTCAAGAAGGTAGTAATAAAGCTATCTAACAAGGAACTCTCCGATAACCAGATCTCCCTGTTAGCTAAAGGACTAAAATTTATATCTACAACTTCATTTGTCATACAACTTCATTTGTCATGCAACTCGAGATTGTTACTCAAATAGAAGCAGGACTCTAGCAGTTAGCCAAAGGGTGAAAACTGAACTACCTCCGTCACCAAACTAAAGAACTCAAGAAACCGATACAATCAGATAACCTAAAGGCGAAAGAGAGAACTTCCGCGGGATAAAGACATCAGCATAGTAGCAGTAGACAAGGGCAAAGCCACTGTAGTCATAGAGACAGTTGACAAAAAAAATGTGAAGGATAATTGGTGTGGGAAATTCTTTCTGAATCTGATCAATTCTGACTGTGGAGTTTTGTTGTCCGCTAAGTTGTCTGATGTAACTTTTGAATTTGTGCATGACCTATGGATAGAACCTAGAATGCATTTAACGGACATAGAGGATGAAAATCATATATTTATACCAGAGTTTCCACACTGCACTCGTGTCCTCATCTGCCTGGTCTGAATATCTTTCCATTTCTTCGTGATGACTATAGGGCAAAATATCTGCAGAAGCATTTAGCACTGATCTGCAATCCTGCGAACTTCGACGATTGACCTTCCGTGAAGGACTGATGTTTGTATAGTCATTGTCGCTATAGGAATCAATATCAGTGATCACTTGCTGTCCATGAATTCTCTTCTTGGCCAAGGAATACGACGTAGTCCGAGGACAGTGTTTCCCAGGCTCTTTTGACGTTAACTAGCCAACCTTGTATCGCGATGGACGGCGCCTACAAGGTCTAGGCGATGATGTTTCGTCTGCAAATTCGTCTCCTTCCATCTTGACGTCGACGTTGCACGAATTAAACACACCCTATCTCATATACACCAATCTTCCAGCGTAGTTGCTCGATAAAAAGAATCTCTTACAATCTTAAAATCTAAGCAGTCTATGAGAGAGATAGAGAGTTAAGGTTTGACGTCGCATTCAGCAATATTTCAGCTATATAGCGACGATCAAACAAAATTCTAAGTATTCAATTCAATCACTCAGTAAACTAATGTGTTAAAACAGGTACAAACATTAAAATTTGTACAACAAACCAACCGCTATCAAATAATCTAAAATACAATCTTCTTTTACTCCTGTAAAAAGATCTTCCAGCGTAGCTGCTCAATGGAAAGGATTCTCTTAAAATCTATGCAGTCTATGTTTCACCGTGAGATTTTCATGACCTGGAATACACCTTGGGAACGTGAGTTAATCGTGTATGGCCGAACCTACATCGTCTATGTTTCACCGTGAGATTTTCATGATCTGGAATACACCTTGGGAACGTGAGTTAATCGTGTATGGCCGAACCTACATCGTCTAATCATGTCCTGATCGAAACATTTCTGACTATTCAGATGAGTATAACCAACCGTTTGTTTGAACTCGTGAAGTTTGTTATTATCCATAGTATCCCATAAAGATTGATACAGCTTTCTTGCATCAGCACAGATAGATGGTCTGAATTCGCTGTACGGGATTCCTATTTCGTCAGGCAAATATCTACTTCTGGTTTGCCTAACTGCCATGGTGGAGTTGGCAAGAGCTTGTTAGGTAAAATTTGACTAACTTTAATACCAGCTGCTACAATGTGTGGTTGCATACGGATTTCAAGAGGTGGAATAATGAAGGGTTTCTTTCTTCTTTAAACAGAAATCCGCGTAATGATTGTAGAAAACAGTCCTATGCTTGAATTGAGTGGTTTGATCGCAATTTGATGATATATTGCAGCGATAGTTTACTTCTTCGAAGCTGCAATACTTTACTTCTTCGAAGTTCTAAAGGAATTCGTCTGTTTCAACATACCAGATTTATTTAGGTGATGTTCTAAACGCACCGAGGCAAAGTCTTAGTCCTTGATGGAAAATTGGATCTAGCTTTGCTAAGTTTGTCTTGCTTGCACTGTTGTAAACAATAGAACCATAATCAAGTTTAGAATGAACAAGTGATCGATATATATGGAGAAGAGTTTGCTGATTTCCTTGCCACTTATAGCTGGCAACTACTTTCAACAAATCTAGAGCTTTTGTGCAATGTACATGCGATTTGCATGTTAATCGTTGGTCAAACAATATGCCTAGAAATTTGACCTCTTTTACCACTTTGATTTTAGTTCCATCTAACGTAAGTGTTTTCTGCAAAAGTGTATACAATTTGTCTTAGCTCTGGAGAATTTGAGGTCATTTTCTAGACACCATTTCTGAATTCTATTTAGACAAAGTTGTAATGTTCTCTCAATACTGTGTATACTTTTTCCACTACAATATATGTTGAAACCGTCTACAAAGAGTGAACCATGAAGTGCTCTATTCAGAACTGCAGCTAAGCTGTTGATCTTGATACAAAACATAGTAGACAAAATACTGCCATGTGCGACACCCTGATCGGAATGAACAGACATGGTTGTACCCAAAATAACTTGGAGTTATCTAGCATTCAAGGCGTTGGAAATGAAAACGGGTAAACAGCCTTTAATGAAAATTTTTGAAGATCTTTTAAAATCCCGTATTTTCACGTAGTATGATAGACCTTTTCTAAATAAAAAAAATAGATAAGAAACCACATGTTCGTTCTTGGCGAAAGCATTCTTGACATACGAATCTAATCGGACTAAATGATCAATGGTACTTCTATCTTTACGGAAACCAGCTTCAATATCAGAAAGTTTCTTTTCAGTTTCCAGGCACCAAACAAGGCGATGATTTATCAGGAGTTCCATCGTTTTGCAAACACAGCTAGTCGGTGAAATTGGGCGATAATTACCAGATTTTTAGAGAAGATTCGGGTAGATGTTTCAAAAGCTGACGATGAATATTATCAGGGCCTGCAGCAGAATCGTTAGCTCTCTTGAGAAAAGCACGAAGTTCTTCAGTCGTAAACAAGCGTTATAGCCTTTATACTACCGGAGGGGAATTTAATTTCATTTTTTTTGCTAACTTCGAAATTTAGGTACATAATTTTCTGAGGAGTTTTTGGCAATTTTTTCGCCTAATTTATTTGCAGTTTCTACTGTCAGTTATCACCTGGTTTCCATCGTTGAGATGAAGAACGCTGGACTTGGAGCTTTTACCTTTTATTCTTTGGGCCATGTTACAAACGTTTGTTATAGGAGTATGTGTATTGATCACGTTTATTCCGTTTCATGGTTCTACGAGCTTTAGCTCTTGTAACTCTGAGATCTTTCAAATTTTCAGGATGAGGATGTCGGCGGAAATATCCTTCAGGTTTCTTTCTGCATTTTCTTGATCAAATCTAATGTCATATAATTGTAGGCTATTCAAGATAGTGGAATAAGGCACGACAGTGAATCTGAGAATATGATATATTTTTTCCTTTTAGTGGAGCCAAACCTTCCAAATCCAAAAATATAGCTTTTGCTTCTGCAGTGAATATCGAACTTTTACCTGGTAGTCGAACAAATTTTAGTTTTGGAACCAAATATAGTAGCACATGCTACTCTCTCGCCATCTTGAGAACCATCTGTATAAATATCCTGATGTGATCTGTATTTTTCTCTCAGCAGACCAAATTTTTGTGTATACAATAGCTGGCTCGTGTTTACCTTTTTATATTTCGTGAGTGTAATATCTACACTGCTTGAGCTAGCTGCCATGGTGGAATTGGTAAGAGCTTGTTAGGTAAAATTTGACTAACTTTAATACCAGCTGCTACAAGGTGTGGTTTCATACGGATTCCAAGAGGTGGAATAATGGAGGGTTTCTTCAAATAGAGATCCACAAACACAGTTATATGCAGATTCGAGTGATTTGATCGCAATTTTGTGATATATTGCACTGACAGTTAATTCTTCAGTTCTAAAGGAAATTCATCTGCTTCGACACATAAGCTCTCTTTCGTGGATGTTCGGAACGCTCCAAGGCAAAGTCTTGGTCCTTGACGAAGAACAGGATCTAGCTTTGCCAAGTTCGACTGGCTTGCACCGCTGTGAACAATAGAGCCATAATGAAGTTTGGAAAGAAAAGGGATCGATATAAATGGAGAAGTGTTTGCTAATCTCCTCCCCACTTATAGTTGGCAACCTTCAAGAAATAAAGAGCTTCCGTGCACTTAGCTTTCAAGGAATTTATATGCGAATTGAATGTTATTTGGTGGTCATTTATACAACAGACCGATCTCTCTCAATGTGCAGCGAAAATTGACAAAGTTGAATAACTACCAGATGCTTATTTGACAGGTAATCCATTGAAATATTTTAATTTTACATCAAACAGTTGCAATAATATACAAACATCATGTCTGTCAAGTTTCAAAAAATACGACTTTTCAAGATGTACAACATTTTCTGTTTTTGATTTTTGATATCACAGCAGCTTGAACAAGTTTCTGGTCCTCCTCCTTCAAGTCAATGCCCAATGTGATTGGTCAAAATGATACAAATATTAATCAATGGATAACTTTCATGCCGACAGCAACCATTGTTTAATAACATACTGGTGAAACCCTTCAAATACTAGTAAATTAAGCTAGGAACTCTTGCAATATATTCAAACTGAGTCTTTTCTAAATTCGGAAGTGCGCCTCTAAATTAGTGAAATTAAAGTGGGGGCTAAAAGGATACAGCTGTAATGGAGACTTTTTGTTAGTTTGCAACATTGAAATTCTTCGTAATTAAGACCCATCACTCACTGAACAGTTTTCCTCAAAATTGTTTTACTTTTCCAAACGTCTCTTCTGTTAATAATTACAATACATGAAAAGAAAGACGAATAAGTTTATATTCCAATACTCAATACCAATTTATGGCAATTTCGTCTGGTCATTTAATCAACCATTAAAACTCATTTGGCCGCGATCCCCAGCTTCCATTTTTGAAAAAATATTTGCATGACAATCAGTGAATAACTGGTCAGGAAAATATGCTGTCAATGAAGTATTTTGAAGAAGCCAACAGAAACATGTGACAAACTTCACTTGATTGATTTTAATTTTCAACATACAAATCAATAGCTGAAGAACATATTGGTATAGATGGTGCCCGGGGAAAAATATTTCATTTCTTTTTCATATATATACATGTATTTCGACAATACAACCCCCACTAACCCTAGCTAGAATACCAGGCAGGAGAAAATTCAAATAGTTGTGCCCTGATGGTCATTTCCAGTTTTGAAGATATAATATACTGAATATTGAGGTCCAGCGTTACAATGTAATCATGAATTTATGAGTTGCCCATATTATAGCGCTTGGATTTGTTAACAACATGACTGATCCTATCTGGGTTTTGTTTATTTTATTTATTCTTTTGTTGCAGAATTACATTTTGTGTTACATTTCCCAGAAGATAACAGATATGCATTTGTTGGAGAGGTTCAGGTGGAGCCAGATGACCCCCACCTTCTGAAAGAAGAGATAAAGTAAGATGCATCTGGCCACAAGACAAGCAATTGTATGATGCAGTTATTAAATTCATCAGAAACAAGTACAGGTGTTTTATTTTTATATTCACGGTTGAACAGCTTTTCTTGTAGTAAAATTAGAGTTGTAGATTGTGTACTTGTGATTTTTGAAGTTTGTAACCGTTCTGTTATGTTCAATCATTGGCAGGCCGGAGCAGGCACTCTGATTTGAGGTGGTCCTATGCTTTCACCCAGACCACATGCCTCAAATTAGAGTGCCTTCAGTGTTCCTGGACAGTTGTTGTTCAACAATTGTTAAAACCGACATCTTTGATTTAATCAGTTTGACCTTGTCACTAAACGATTCAAAAGTTGGTCAATATCATAGGTTTGGAGCGAATTAAGATATCGGTGTCTACTGCGACAGTACCATTCTTTTTTTCATATGACAGCGAGGAAGGCTTGCAAAAAAAGTCAGTCTGAGAAGAAAACAAATCCGGTTCAGCAGAAGAAATGGTCATCTGCTTCAACTGCCACCACCTCCTCACCTAAAACTACCTTCACTTCCAACAACTCAACTGCCATCAAAAAGAAAATACACCTAAGCAAAGAGCCTTCATACTCCAAAATATGGAGTGGGTGAATACGTTAAAGAACTCTTCTGCACCCTCTTCAGTCGAGCGCTCTTCCTCGTCTGATCAACGTTCCTCATCCAATTAACGTTCCTCGGCTGATCAACGTTCACATCGACCCTTCTCATCTGACCAACGTTCCTCGTCTGATCAACGCTCATCACTGAATCAACGTATGTCTGATCAACGTTCACCTCAATGCTTCGCATCTGATCAATGTTCCTCGTCTGATCAACGTTCACCTCGACGCTTGTCATCTGATCAACTTTCCTCGTCTGATCAACGTTCATCGCCTGATCAACTTTTCACTGCTGGTCAAAATTCGTCGTCTGATTGACAGACACCTCGGCGTTCTTCATATCACACGGATCCTTTAAAATCTTTTCAACATACTCTAGCAATAACAGAAGAAGATTATGGCGATGTAAGATCAGAGGGTTCAGTTCCTACGCACGAAGTTGGTTAAAATCAGAAATAAACTGGCAGTAACATGTAAGTTCCGGTAAAATAATGGTTTTTAGTTTCATATGATTCAGATTTCAAATAGACTTCACAGGAATCCAGATCTATAACTTAATTGCATTTACTATAGCATATTTTACGATTCCAATGTTCCAGAAATGTTTATCTGACTTGAATTCTGGGGACTAGGTCAAATTGTTGTTCCAGTCAGAAAAATTATAAATCGGTATGCAGTGAATGTTTTTATGATTCAATCAACAACTAAACCGTTCCACTATTTTTTCTGTTTCATTTAGTGGAATCACAGGCGAGTCCACCAGGTTCACTCGTACCAAAACCGGGTGTATTGACAGATTAAATGGACGAATAGTTCAATGTAGGTATAAATATTAAAATACATTGAACATGTTTATAATGTGGTTCATTAACCAGAAATGGGAGAGAAAGAGTTTTTGAAGGCCAAGATAGCGGAGGCTACAAAACAGATCGACGATCTTGGAGTGAAAGGTGCCGTCCTTAGTTTAGATGGTGAATCCGAGTTGAAACCTAAAGGCATGGAAAACCAGAAACATACATTACCAGAGGATATTACTTTGAGAGATTTAAGGAGAGAGAGAGAATTAAGGTTTAACGTCGCATTCAGCAATATTTCAGTTATATAGCGACGATCAAACAATCAATTAATCAAGTAATCAATTCAAAAACTCGGTAAACTAATGCGTTAAAACAGGCACAAATATTAAAATTTGTACAAAAAATTCTCTCAAATAACCTAAAATACAATCCTCTTTCACTCTGCTAAAAAGATCTTCCAGCGTAGCTGCTCGATAAAAAGTATTTGAGATTTAAGATCCCTACCAGGACTAAACAAAAACGTGAGTAGGAGTTGAGAAAACTAGGAGTGCTAAGTGAGTCGGAACAGACCTCTGAATCGGAGTCATCCGACGGCGGGAGTACAGCCCCATCGGATTCGCACGATGATAGTTTCGCCGACAAAAGTGTTAAACAAGAAAAACTGTCAAACAAAAATCCAAAGAGGTTACCAGAAAACGCAAAGAAGTATCTGGAATGAGCAAGAAATCGGCTCTACAGTTCGAATTCGTTGGGAAGCGCATAGGATTTAAAGACAATTTTCCAATCTGTAGTCTCCAGTGAACTGGAAATAATTTCCTGGAACATCTCCAGCAGAGGACGAAGAGGTGGAACTGAATTTTTGAAAAAGATAGTTTGTTATCAAAACGTATATGAATGGCAGACCGTGCTCAATTGGTATCCGTCTTGCTTAAGACAGATTGAGCTCGGCCGGAATTCTTGGGGCGACGACCCCAGTGTGCTAGAAACACCCACATTGGCAGACAAATTAAAAGGGATACCAAACGTGAAAACATTGATAGAAGTGTTGAAAAAGACGAAGTATGGGTTTGTTCCATGTATCAACGGAACAGGTGTCACATGGCCACCCCACACTCATTTCAAATTAAGGGGAGAGTCAACATGTCGTGCACATCTGTGCTATCTGCTGGCTGAAAGAGAAAATTAAAAGATCACACCCCGAATGCGATCCTTCTTGTCCAAATCAGTTATCTAATTAGATAATGGCAATTTGAAAATGTGATGGCGCAGATGCGAGACCGGAGATATTTTGCGCCAACAGTTCTAGTGACATCAAAGTAAATTAATTAAATTTGGGGGTATTTTACTTTGTAGTATTTGCGGAGATCTGGCTGCCATTCTCAAACTCCTCATCTCATCTTTACTTTCTGTCTTTTAAAATATGCAGCATTGGTGACATGCAAACACAACTGCAGTGAAACTCCAGTAGTGTTAGTGAGTCTAGTACCTTTATCCGATGTTTCATAGCTCATCTAAAGGGTTGAGAATGGAACCATTAAAACATGATAGTTTTTGTTTTAAATTTAATAGGAATGATAAGGTGTGTATTGGCGAAATTTAAATTTATCTGCTTTCTTCAGAAAGATCTCGTTGAGACAAAAAGCTGATGGTTCATAATCTTGAGTTAATAATTGGAGTTCATTTAAATTTGGCCAAACTCCTCTGCAATTCCACTGAACGATAGTTGGTGGCTGAGCCATCTTCAGTCCGTATATAGAAATAAAACACAAAGCTGCCCAAGCCAAGATATATAAGGTTAGCTTAGCCATTATGTACGTTTTATTTTGATTAATTCTTTTTTACCTTTCTTTTCTTTTTTTCCTTTGTTCTCTCTTGCCTTTTTCATTTTCCTTCTTACAAACTTCTTTCTGTCTCTCTTGTCCCAACAAGTCCTTAGACCTTTGGTTCAATGAAGTCTCGCCTATTAGCGGGCGATCGTTACACTCCTGATACTCCTCATCAGAAAGAATGAGTGTATCACTGCTAGGAGTGGGATTAGCATCGACCACCTCGGCTCCCCGCCGATATCCATTGCATTCTCTTCATTCTTATTCGAGATAGCTTCATTACTACCAGACTGCTGACTACTTTCTTTTTCTGAGAACTCCTTCATTACTTCCTCGTTTGGTGTGAAGTTAACACCTACACCGGAGTGGATAGGATTAATGGAGGAATGCACAGACTGCACAAGTGCATTCTGACCCGAAACACTACCAGTATCCGGTAAGTTGTCTCACTTGAATTCAACTTCCGAAGTTAATACTACTTCAACACTTTCAGTTTTATCAGAAATCGACTTCTGATCACCTGACTTCTGCTCACCTGCCTTGACTTCTACATCATCGCAAACCTCACTCTCACTGACATCTTCATCATTGCAAACCTCACTATCACCGTCATCTTCATCTTTCAAACCACAACCTACCTCCATCTCGTCACCGAGAGCCTCGTAGTGGTTTGAGGTTTTCCCTATGCTCTCTGCGGCAACTATCTCCTGATGACGTTTGATAGGTTTGCCATCAGGGCCTACAGTCTTCCACAGGTCTACAGCGCTAAGTCCTCTTCGGACTTCCGTGGGCGGAGCAGAGCGAGGACCAGAGGAATCACCCTTTCTACCGTTAGCTACGGTATCTCCAGAATCCTGTTTGGCTTTTGGGCAAGTTTATTTTTAAGATGTCCTTCCTGATGACAATTCAGGCATTTATTTTTCAAAGGACACTTCCAGTTCATGTGATTTTCTGATCCACAAGTATAACATGTTTTTACTTGACCGTTATACCATACAGGAAGCCTCATACCTCCAATCAAAATAGAAGAAGGAAGATCACGTTTGAATTTCGTCATCCAAATTTTTCGAACTCCCGTTTCAAACTGTCTATCAAATGAGTAGAAAAAATCCCCATAAAACTCAAAAGCACTTTTGATCTCAGAATCTGGGAAATCGCATGGTCCTTTCATTTTTACCAGCAATTTCCCTGGATCAATTTCCTCAAAATAGCCACGTTGATCTCCAACGCGAATACCTTCCAGCACTAGGCGAGCTTTGGTATTCTCATTTGCTACTGTGAGGTTCCACAAGGTATTTGATACCTGTACTGGACCGTTAAGAATTTTCGGTCCTGATCCAACAGTGTCTTTTAATGGGTGATATATATCGGCCGGATCTGCTCTCTCTAGACCGTGAAGTTTTAGGCTCAATGACCTATTAAACTTGCTAAATGCCATAGTGAAAAAAAAAAGAAAAAAAAAAAATTCAAAGTCCACAAGGGAATCTTAATACAAATTACAAATAGTGACACACACAAACCTCAGTAGTGTGCCTCCTCACAGAGTAAACATCGCCTACCCCCCTGAGGGAGCCCCACTCTAAAGGTGAAGGTGAAAACTATACAAGCAATACAATAATACACTATCTCTGAACCTTGTCTCGGCCGAACAATAGCCCAGTTCTAAACCGGGTCCGTTGCTAGGTGATACCGAGGAACAAACGAACAGAGAACGAAGGCTAGCGCACAGCTGTACACTCGGGGCTAAACCTACAATGCACAGCAATATAACTTCGGTATGTTACATGTATCCAACCTACCTCGATTCACACAAAACTTATGTGCAAATCGACCTACGTCAAACCGAACGAAAACCGAACCAACTTCAAACTAGATCAAGTACAGACAGCGAACAAACTGAGAAGAGGGAGACAGAGAACAAAAAAACACACCAACCCTCTCGGTCACAAAGACCGATACGGCAGTAATGGCGGCTCTCTGCCTTCCCAAACCAGGCCAAACTGACTAAGTCAGAAAAACGCCCTGAACAGCTAAAAACGGAGAAATAATTCTAAACTTTCACCACAGGTATTTGCCAAAAAGTATTCACAAAATATATTACACAGAAATCAGAGCTAATATCAGCTGAAATACGCAGAAATAGACAAATTTCTCGGAGCGAAGTGAAAACACGTCCGACTCCCAATCTCTCTACATCCGGGCTCCGTTACATTTTGAATGAAAAATGAAGTATTTCTTGAATAAATTAATAATTTGTCTGATAAATAGCATGTCGATGTGATTTCCAATTTGACAGATGTTATGTGAATTTCATTATATGGAATTAATATAGATATTGATTTGTGATACATAAATTACTCGATACAGGCTTGTAGTTTTACTATTGCCCGGCGGTGGAACGAAATTATTGTACTTTATTGTACAATTGTCTATGTAATAGCCAAAATGGGACTCATTTCAGTAATTCTTATGGACTGATTACATGTATAACCGACTTGATTTCATTCTTCTGATTCCTTTTATTTCTGTGTTACAGAACCCGTCCTGTCCTACTGTTGATTAATAAAAGCGGTTACTGAAACATCTCGGCAATAGTCAATGTTCTCTGTCTCAACCAGTTGGTATACATCATCGATGCATACAGATACTTTAAATCGGGACCTGATTGACCGAAAAACCTTGGCGGCCATCTTTAATTTATGCAAAAAATTTAATGATATATATATCTCTGATATCATTTAAGTGTTCTATACCAAACTTGGCATACAGCATCGATGTATCAAGAGACTTGCAATGAATTACAAGCGTCTAGTCCGTCATTCATAATCCAGTCGTCGTCCATTAGAGAATATCCGCGTCCATAATTTAAAGACCTATTCCATTTTCCATATAACAGTATTAGCACTAAATTCAAAAAGACAATCATAGTATACAAAAACATAGTCAACAGTTTTCAATAATACCGGCAAGACGTAATGATGTTCCAAAAATATCAAATCCGTATCGCTGATCAGTATTCTTAATCCATAATATTCGTTGTAAAGTCGTCATCTAAAGAATGATGTATCTGTCACGCTTTGATTGTGACAGTTCATATGAGTACCATGAGGTTCTTGAAGTACATGGGTTCATACGGCCCCTAGCCCCGGGTTAAACGGAATTAGACACAAGTTACGAAACGTAGCGCCATAGATCCACAGGAACCACATCAGTTCCTCTGAGTGGGAAGAAGGATGGGCGGCCATCTTTAATTTATGCAAAATCAAGAAACTTATTTTGAATACCAGTTTCTCTGATTGGACGGAAACCTTGGGGGTCCTTCCTAATTGCAAAATTTTTGATAATCTGTATATTTGTGACTTGACTGCTTGGTGTTCCTGACATCTTGGTTCAAATTGAATACATTATGAATGTACCCAGAGCCGAGAGGTTTTCAGATGCGCAGCTTCGTATTGTTATTTACTGCTGAAGGATATGCTTTCCAGTATCTTAAAAAAGTGAAAAATTTGACAAATAAAGACATTATTTTATCATTTCATCAGGTTGGTTTCATAAGAAATGTCTGTCCCAGCGGTCACAAACTATTTTTTTTAATATATATATGTGATGGAACATCAAAGAGTTAGTGGAATTATTCCAACAGCCTATTTCACATTTAAATAGCCCAGTGTCAGTGCCTAAGGCTCTAGTTAATCATTTGTTGTCCATTGGGAAAATTCTCGAAGGTTTCTCGACTGATTCTCGATATTGTTTTTCATTCGACAAATTTCTCTCGAATAAAAACCGATCAAAATAATGAAACAAAACCGACTCCGCAAATCTTTCGAGTTTTCTGAAAAAAAATTCTCCATTCCCTCTCACCTTTGAAAATCTCGATATTTTAAGAGGGGATCGTTCACTATGCTTTCTCATTATAGGGCCCAGTAGTGTGCTATCCAACATAGGAAATTAATATACAGTTGGGTCCAAGAGGGAGTCGTTCACACCCAACGACCCCCCTCCCAACTAATGACGCATTGTGTAAAGGCTAGGCTTGTAAATTGCACATGTTGGAAGTAGATCCTATTTGAACTCCATATACCAATATAGGCAATATTGAGCTCGGTCTATACTTGGGTTGGTGACTGGGTGGTGTGCTGTCTGTGAACTGTGGCGCTCTAGTGTCCTGGCACATGTAGGCACCTTTGAGATATTAGTGAAAAAATGTTGAAAGTGACGGCAAATCCTACTGACTCGTTCACTCACCCATATACCAATAACGCTGCTTCATTGTTGGTTATAATTACAAGTTCTGTTTATATAGTCATTATTATAAGAGATGCCTTATCTTGGTAATTCAGTAGCAAGTGCTGTTTTTCCACCCGACTTTCCATCTGGCATTGTTGAAATAACAAACTTCACGAGTTCCATCGGGCTTTCCTCGCCGCCTGTAAACATGGAAGTATGAATGTGTTAGAAATGTTCTTACAGGAAATAACCAAACTCTATGACACAATAATAGCGACGGGACTGAGGGACGCATGTGCATATGGACAATGTGAGATAGTGGTGTATTTGTTAGGGAGATATTACAGTACTTGGGGTGCCGGCAAGAAATCCATCAGAAGAAGGACCCTAAACAAGCCTCGTACAAAGCCAACAACAAGAAAACATTGATACGGAGAAAATACCTGCATATACGATATTATGACAAACTTGGATCGTTACGCAGCGTGCATGTCAAGTGGACAGACTACGACAACAACAACAAAGTATTGGAGGTAGGATATTGCGACAGTTACGTTTTCTCCACGCAAACGCCCCACCCAGACCTCAGCAAGACAATTATACAAGTGTTGCTCAAAGGCGAAAAACAGATCACAATAACAATATTCATGACGACGTATAACGTCCTTATTCAAGGATCGGCCTGCCAACAGTGGGTTGAAAATGAATTTGATGCAATCAGAGACACAGTTGACAATATTTGGCAGAACGCTGAACACTGTGGAAGATGCCCCAGAAAAGGACTGCTTTTAAGACGATCTGAATAAGCCATTCCTTTCCTACATGACAAAGTACAGTGTGCCCCCGGAGGAAACTAAAGGAGCACATACTTTGGCCATAGGACAAACCAGTAATGAGTCTACAGAAACTCAGAAAACTGTGCAAGATGACTCTGATGAAACTGAAGTTCTCAAATTAGGAAGTGGAAAGACTGTGCAACACGAATCTATCGACCCTGAAGAAACCGAGGTATTTAAAATGGCGAGAAATGAGAACCGTAGCACAACAGAGCCTACATACCCCATGACGCCTGCCCGAGAACAAAACCACCCACAGCGCATTATGACACATTCTGTTAGCCCGGAAATAAGACAAGGCCTACTGCGTAAGGCTCATAACGCTCGTCAAATGGACACCGCTGGGATAACAGAAAGACTTGCAGGAGTAGAGTCTAGTGTAGTCGATCTCCTGATGGATATTAAAATGTGCATAAAGAACAATGCAAAGACCACACGAATAGAGGAGAAAATAGACACACTTACAGACCAAGTGGAGACCTTGAATACAAGTGTTTCTAAGTTTGATGTGACAATTAAACAGTTATGCTCGCTTATGACAAGTATGGACAAAAAAATCACCAGTATCAGCACAACTGCTAACACAGCAACAACACACTCTGCTAAACCTACCAACTGTGATAACTGTGACAACCCAACTTCGCCTAACCCAGTCACTGAGCCAGTGTTAAATCTAGATGACGCTGATGTGCCTGATACACAACAGACCCCCAATGAAGAAACCAGACCAAAGCCCGCTCATGAAAATGTGGCGCCCACTGGTACCAGTGAAACCTGGAAAACAGTACTACAACGAAAAAGACCAACCCCACGGACTCCCAAACCAGATGATACAAATGGCCAAGAACGAAAGAAACAAGACCTTCTTGTAGTGGGGGATTCAAACGTACGAGAGCTGGACAGCAAAAAGCTATACAAAAGAAAACAAGTGCAAATCTCCACGCTTAAAAACAAAACTGCGCGGAGCGATTAACTATGTACAAGGGATGAAGAGTGATAGAGAAAACCAGGCTGTATCGCTTTCCTGGTAGGGACCAACGACATACCATCAACAAAACCCGAGAATATTAAGGACGAACTACAACAGCTGATCTCCATTACAAAAGAAAAATGCCAGACAAGCGAAATAGTTCTCTGTGAATTGCCACCCCAAAAAGGCCACCATTCAGAAATTAAGAAAATGAATGACATTATTAAGCAGCTTGGGTCCTCAAACAATATAAAAGTCGCAGACAATTCTAACATCAGTTTCCATTCCCACTTAAAACCAGATAAACTCCACCTCAACTCGGACGGTCTTAAAATATTTGTGAGGAACCTAAAGTCTGTGTGTAACCCACTTCTTGGCAGCCAGCACATGAGTACCAGCCTTCCAACCCGACATCCAGACATGTAAAACCTACACGACGCAACCATACAGATGACCCCTCAAATCACACAAGACTAACCAGACAGATCAACCAGTCCGGGCAGTCAGCCCCTCTCACCACCAGCCCAACAACAACAACCAATGTTGCCCAACCAGAATTTGGCTGGACCTTGGCCCACCTTCCAGCCTGCTGCATGGCCCCACTACCCCAACTGGATGAACTACAATGGACAAAGTTTCCCGTATATGATGCCTTCGTTCCCATTCCCACAGAGGTCCTAAATCTGCAACATGATGTGATTCTGTGACATTTGTGAATTAATGCGATGCACAAACTAGTGCTTTTTCTGTTGTGTGATGTGGCCAAGAGGACCGACTGTGGAAATGTAGTATCATGTATGTGATAATGTGGCACAATATCGGTCTGTGAACTGTTACGCTCTAAAAAGTGATTAGTAAAGATAAATGCAATAGAGATTATATATATACATGTAATATTTACTTCTATGATGACTAGTGCTGCATTGCATTGCCTTCTGCACAAACTAGTGCTATGTGTGGCATGCATCAAAACAGTGAGCATGCCTTCCAACCAGTGGATGTAACCAAATCGCAATTACCATACTTTTTCCTTAGAACATGAATGTGAACAATTTCATTTCGGCGGCGTGCTGGAATGTCGATGGTCTATCCAAGAAACTGCGTGACTGTGACAATGACTTTGTACAAGAACTCTGTACATATGATATACTTGGACTAGTCGAAACCTGGATGATCAAAGAAAGTGATCTTAAGGTCTTTTTGGATAATGAACTATGTGACTATGACTACTGCTTTGTTTCGGCAACAGGTAGGTGCTGAGCTGGGCGGAAATCAGGGGGAATAACTCTTCTATACCACAAATCTATCTCCTCCAATATTTCTGTTGTCCGCTCCTCACCTAACATTTTATGGGTAAAACTATCTCAACATGCCTTCGGCTGGGACTCTGACCTCTACATAGCCACTGTATACATCCCCCCAGAAGACTCTCCTTACTTCTCCAACCAGTTTCTCACCCTAGAATCAGACATCGCCAACTTCAGCTCACATGGCAACATTCTCATCCTCGGAGACCTTAATGCCCGAACAGCTACACGCCCCGACTACATAATACATGATAACGACACCCACATTGACCTACCACCATCATATACGATAGACCAACAGACTCTGAGAAACAACAGGGATATACACAGAGTAAACAACCACGGTAAAAAACTTTTAAACCTTTGCCAATCATCATCTATGCGCATTCTAAATGGTAGGATAGTAGGGGATACATTAAGCAACTACACATATTACGACTCAAGAGGGAACAGTACCATTGATTACTGTATCACAAAAGAACACTTTCTTCCAACAATCTGCAGTATGCAGGTACATCACCTGAACAGATTTTCTAGGCATTGCATAATTAGCTGCAACGTAAAATGTTACAAGCCGAAGCCACAGCATACAAGTCCTACCATAAAACTTACACCAAATGCCTCCCCCGTACGCCTACATAAAGATAAAACTCAACTGTACAGATCAATTCTACTAACTGATAATAGCCTGGAAAAAATAAATGCATTCATGGTATCTGAAATAAAACATTCACAGCCTGACATATCAGAAACAGCACAAAAATTAACTAACATTATATTAGACGCAGTTATGCAACTACCAGCGAACATGAATAGAGGGAAACAAAATAAATTTAAACAACGTCAAAAGACACACAGAAATAAACCCTACTTTGACTCGGACTGCAAACAATTGAGACAAACTGTCAAAACACTGGGTCAGAAGCTATCCGCTACACCTTGGGATAACAATATTAAAAATCAATTCTTTTACTTCAAAAGGAGTACAAAAAGCTGCTGAAGAAAAACATAAATCCTTCAAAAACTCCCTGCTTAACCAACTCAGCAGCCTGGGACCAAATGACAGTAAGGAAGCATGGCAAATACTTGATCCTCTAAAGAAGTGCAGTGATACTCCTCAACACGAATTAGACCCAAGTACACAATCATCACTATTTGAACACTTTCAATCTCTCAACACTGAAACAACTACAGGACCCCAAGATACTGACATACAACTGGAACTAGAGAACCTAGAGAAAGACCAGTCCACCAATACAACATTAAACAAATCTATCACTTTTAGGGTTTAACGTCGCATTCAGCAATATTTCAGCTATATTGCGACGATCAAACAAAATTCTAGGTAATCAATTCAAAAACTCGATACACCTATAAAGAAATTACAGCAGCTATCAAGCAACTGAAAAACAACAAATCAACCGGACCAGACCTTATAAATAATGAAATGCTAAAATACGAGCAAGATATACTGCTCCCCCCTCTAGCGAAGCTATTCAACACAGTGCTACAGAGTGGGAAATGCCCAGAACCCTGGACACAGGGCTACATTTCTCCTATTTATAAAAATGGATGCAAGCAAGATCCCGGAAACTATAGGGGAATTACACTACTCAGCTGTATGGGAAAACTGTTCAAAAAAATATTAAACACTAGAATCACTACCTACATTGAAAATAGCAAACTCATCTCCGACACTCAAGCCGGATTTAGGAGTGACCACAGGACAACCGACCACCTCTTTGTTTTGAAAAGTATAATAGACAAATACATAAAAAACAAAAAGAAACCCCTTCGTCTCTGCTTTATCGACTTTCGTGAGGCGTTCGACTCAGTTTGGCACCCTGGACTCTTCCTCAAGCTACAAAAACACGGTATCACGGGCCCAACCTATAACACAATTAAAAATTTGTACAAGTCTGGGACACTGTGATTTCAGACTGAAATTTGACATTCAGAGTCAATAGAAACACAGATGGGCGTCAGACAAGGTGACTGTTTGAGCCCAACTCTCTTCAACCTCTTCCTCAATGACTTTAAACTAAACAATGCTGAAGGCTCTGCACCCACCCTAGACAATCTAAAGATATCGCACCTCCTGTGCGCAGATGACCTTGTGCTAATATCCGAAAATGAATCAGGACTCCAACACTCAATTGACGAACTCTCCTCTTATTGCAAAACATGGCACCTCAAACTCAATGACAAGAAAAGTAAAATAATGACAATTACAGCCCACAGAACCCCCAAACAAGAACATCAGTACTACTTTGACAACTGTGAGCTAGAACATTGTGACACATACCAATACTTAGGCATAACCGTAGATAACCGAGGCAACTTTACCAAAGCTATGGAAAACCTAAAAGGTACAGCTCTTAAAGCACTCTTTAAACTTGAACAACTATCTAGTAACTGTAATTTCCCTACACCACTTAAAACAAAATTATTCCATACCCTCATCAGTCCCATTCTCCTCTACAGCAGCGAAGTATGGGGATTAGATCAAAAAGCCAGCGACACTCCCTCCCAATTCTGGCTAAATCTTAAAAAATATGATGCCCTACCTTATGAGCAAATCCTAACCAAATTCTGCAAATGGACCCTATCTGTACCGAAACAAACCACAAACATAGCATGCAGGGCAGAACTAGGACAGCACCCTCTTATAATAGAAATAATAACTAAATCCCTAAAATATAGAAATCGACTACAAACTACTGACAACATTCTACTCAAAGCTGCGTACTCCTACTACGTGAAAAATCCAGAATCAAAGAATACCTGGGAGACTGACATCACACACTTCGTAGAGGCAACTAGATTACAAGATATCTTATCTGGACCAGGAACTATAAAAAGTAAACTGCAGAAAGTAAAAAAGCATCTACAACAGCAATATGAAGAGAATTTCTTCAGACAAATCCAAAAAACAGACAGCAAACTTAACCTTCTATCCCAAATCTACAAAAAATACAACATACAAACCTATCTGACTGCACATAGTGACAAGGCAGTCAAGCAAACCATAAATAGGCTAAGAACAAGTTCTGATCAGCTGGAAATAGAAAAGGGCAGACACCAGAACATACCAAGGGAAAGCCGACTATGCAAACAGTGCAAAACAGCAACAGAAGATGAAAAACACTTCCTACTTGAATGTACCTCTCTCTCTACCACCAGACTCCCCTTACTTGATCTTCTCCCCTCCTCGCACAAAAACAACTCTGAACACATCTTGAACTTTCTCTTCAACCCACCTGACCACCTCCTTCCCAAGATAAATGCCCAAATCCACCAACTGTACCTAAAACGCCTGGGGATTCCGCCTAGCTGAGCACTTACGTAGCTTATACTACTGTAAATATTCTCAACAATCTATATACCATGCGTTAAAGTTAATGACATGTCCCTACTCCGTGTACATTTGAAAATAATTTGTTTCACTGTATTGATTCTTGCCATACCTGTGTATAATACCAAGGTCGAGCAATAAATAAAGTAAAGTAAAGTTGGTGCAGTACCTCCAATTCCATGTTATAGTTTGGCACCAAACTTTTGAGGTCAATATGTCAACGGTCAAGCCCCGAATTCAGGAAGTCATTGTTCATGCTGCAGTCGTTCTTCAGGTATATGGATTGTGATGAAATCTAATGGAGCAGCCTAGTAATGTCATCGTATCTGTATGCCTGTCTGTCAGTATACAAGCGTTTAGTCCGTCATTCATAATTCAGCCGTCGTTCATTAAAGAATATCCGCGTCCATAATCCAAAGACCTATTCCATATAACACTACTAGCACCAAATTCAAAAAGGCATTCATAGTATACATAAACATAGGCTAGTTTCCTGCAAGAGGAAGCGGTCAACAGTTTTCAATGATGCCGACAAGACATCATGATGTTCAAAAAATGTAAAATCCGTATCTCGGATCAGTATTCGTAATCCATAATAATCGTTATCTAGAGAATGATGTAACTGTCACGCTTTGATTGTGTCTGTTCATATGAGCACGATGAGGATCTCGAAGTACATGGGTTCATACGGCCCCTAACCCCGTGTTTCTTTCTCTTCAGTATGGTGTCAAATTGCGCAGTCTTTTTATTGAATCTCTTGCTTCAGCATGTTCAGTTGAATGAAAATGTATCCTGAAGGTGCGAAATACCTGGGCTCGCAGTGGAATGCTCCCAATGGCATTTATCTGTGGAACAAAACTAGAGCATGTGCTGGTAGTTGGTGAGTATGTAAATTTAAATTAATAAAAAACAATTTGAAATTTGCTCCAGAAAACAAAAGTATTTTAGTTACAAATATCAACCCATCCAGCTGTCTACAGAAGATGCATTGGATATAATGGTGGTTAAACTACAAAACAAGAAAAAATTATAATTTCAACCCTACATAACTGAATTTTGCATGTTTTCTCTGTAGGATAAGAATCCATATTCAAAAAGTTAAAAATCATCCCTGAACGTATACAAGCTTTCAAGGAAAGCATTGACACAGCTTCCATGCCAAAAGGTGACCGTCTGAATTTGTTCTGTCCTTAAAAACAGCAGCTACACCATCATAATAGATGACCAGGCAGTGGCAAAATGTCCAGACCTCATGACTGGGTTACTTTCCAGCTTTTCCTGTTATTGTGTGTTTAACATTCAGTTCCCCCCGCCCTCAAAAAAAAAAATTCGCGTTGTATGTTATTCCTGGACACCTACATCTTGGAAGTGGAGATGTATTACACTGCATAATAAACTGCATATCATTCCACAAAGCCAACTAGCTAAGAAAAAATACAAGACCTAGTCTCGGTAAAGTTTTCTAGCCTCAACATTTTTTTGGAGAGATATCTTTTCAAAGGATGGGTGAATGAGAAGTTGCTTAATCTCAGTAAATTTTGCTTTTTTTAATAGAACAAATATAATCTTTTCAGAGGATGGTTAAATAGACGTGCCTAATGTAAGTAATTTTGCTAGGTTCAACGTTTTAAAATATATATCCTCTTATCAGAGGGTGGTTAAATAGACTTGCCAAGCCTCTCTAAATTTTGCTATGCTCGACTTTACTGTTGAGATATCTCATGTTGTCAGGATGGTTAAATAGACTTGCCTTGGCCTCAGTAAATTAGGCTCGACAGTTGCGCCAGATATTTGATCTTGTCAAAGGATGGTTCAATAGACTTGCCTAGCCTATCAGATGGTAATATTTAAGCTTATGATATTCAATAGATAGCTTGTTGGAACGGAAATTGAAATAGGTTTGCACTGCAGCAAATGACTACTTGAATATCGGATCACAAATTTTGTTTGCTGACGGATGAGATGTTTCACCTTTTCAGAGGATTCGCTACGTAATTCTGTTCTCAGAGATCATTGTAATCTACAAATGTAGAAAAATTACCGTAGTATTGTATTTGTTGGACTTCTCTTTTGCTCATGGTACATGCAAATATCAGAGATAGTTGATAATATTTAAAGGAGAGCTCGATAGAACATATTATTAAATATCTATCTATGATAAGAACACAATACAAGTAAATCGGCCTGCTTCATATGGCCACCAAATCGGGCCAATATGAGGAAGGCGGGCCAATACGGGAAAGCAGGACCAATACGGGAAAAACAGGGCCAATATGACCTGGGCCAATATGACTTTCAACATGGCGATTTTGACGATGACTGATCCTCAATTCGTGATCTTCTTCGAATGATGTCACTATATTCTCATACTTTGAACGGATATTCAGTATCTTCTGTGATAATTTTCGATAGATCTATACGTACCGGTACACAAAACTTGGAATCAAGTGAGGTGAGTCATACTGAAATAGACTATAGTGGCGCGAGCGTGACATCGACTTGCCAAGCACAAGCAGACGACAAAGCAGTGATACAACACTTACAACAGTGCACTGATGAACGAAGCTATGACGACAGTGATATTTTATGGTAGAAGATGATGCCATATTTGCAGCTGGAAGAGCTAATCACGCGTGGATGGTAACGATAGTAACTGGTTGCGAACGAAACACCTGGATGATGATGTTTAAAATTAGGGTCTCAATAGGGCTTCGATTCTCAAATCGGAACTGGATTTGGATCAGTTCACTATATTTCAAGGTTGTATTTTGCCTCACCGTTCTCATTAAATAAAATTAGTATATTACTTTCATGATATATATATTGTATGACTAAAATCTCATCTGCTCCCGTTCTATCTTTTCGACTCACGTTTTCTACGTTGAAGATTATCGCCGTCGATTACAGCATTACTGTAGAGGGGATCCAATTTCCAACTATAGTGGTACATCGAAACTACATTAATCGTGGGAAATAAGGCTACTGTCCAGGAAGAAATATATATCCTGATTTGGGGGGAGTCGCTGTACTAAAATATTCCTTGATACATGTTATACATGATACATTCCTTGATACATTAAAAATAATTAACCTCGGTCAGCCGTATTGGCCCTCGGCCTGCGGCCTCGTGCCAATACGGCAGACCTCGGACCTATAACCAGGCCAATATGAAAAAACTTGGTTAATAACATAATATTATTCCTTCTATATATTGCCCTACATGGGCTATATATTGCCCTACATGGGCTATATCGTGATATAGCATCCCAGTAAAAGTTTATCGATTAGTCTCGTCTGTACACTTGAGTATATATTCCCATTACTGCTCTCTCGAAATATTAGGTGTTACCCAGTACCCCAAAGCGGAAAATTCCATTGCGTGTCAATGGGTGTTTTCTTCGTCGGGGTGTATATAACACATAATATATAAGGCGTCGCTCTATATATTGGGTGGTATCCAGCACCCCAAAACGTAAAATTACATTGAATGTCAATGGGTGTTGTATTTTAAGTCCGTCGGGGTGCTATATAACACGTAATATATAAGGCGACACTGACTCGTTGAAAGACAATTTTCGCCTCACCTCGGCATTTATAAAATCTGATTGAAGAATATTCTGAACTGATAAACTGATACACTCGGTGCGATTTGTCCATGAACCTGAAGTAAATATAGGCCCAGTTGAGTACAATACAACACATACACAATTTATGTACAGCACTTGATCAATTTGATTCCCGAAATTGTTTGTTTGCAACAGAAATAATGCAAAATTAGATGTTGAAAGGAAAAAAAAACGAAGCGAAAAATGCATTTTCCCCACATACCATGTGACGTGCCTGCCGGCAGCAAAGCACAGAAATGCAAAAGAACATCGAAAACCTCATCCTAACTCCTGTATTTCTGAAGTTACGCGACTGCTAAAGCGTGGTGAATACTCCTCAGACGATTACAGCTGCCAGCGACGATCGGCAAAGTTTATTTCCATATTTTTACGAGCCTTGATCGAAATATTTATCAAACAATTTTCCTTTTCGTCGAAGCGGGTTTTCCCCGCTAGCTGACGAGCAAATCGGTATGTGTAATTTTGCCCGCGTGACCTGTATAAGCCAAGCGTAGACAGTGGCTGACAGGATGGGATTACATCATTATAATCGAATCGCATCCTCCGTTTTATTTTTGCTATCCGTCCGTGGTCATGTCATATATACAAATGGGAAAGGTCACGCTTTCCAATGAGATTCAAACATTGAAAATGGCCAAGTAAAACTTGAAATATACACTGTCAAACGCGGTCGAAAAACGATGATTTCTCCATTCAATTTTGACATTTTCAAGTCAAGAAAGCTGGGGACAGCGCATTCTCTTGCAATAAAATCTAATTTGGTATGCTATTTCATTAATTTTGCTATGAAACTGGAGCAAGTAACAAAGGAGCGTGCATTGTAGAGACGGGCAGGTCACTTTTGTCAGGGGAAATAATCGGTGAAAGGGTTAAATATTTTAGTATTTTACCGACCCTATTTAATTTATTGTACATCCTCAGGATTTGATTTTTTCTCAGGAGGCTGATATTGGCTTCTCCGAATGACTTTTATCGAACTCTGAAGTCTAAATACAAGTTTTTTATTTTATTTTGAACGATAACGTGGTGCATTTCACCATTAAATGTCTCAAACACTGAAAACTATGTATACATGATTAACTTGTATTTCATGTAATTTCCGTTCCAATAGCTTGCTTTCATGCTCTAATGATATATTGAACACACATGTCATGCACGGACATAAATACAACTTTGACATAACAGATGACAAATTACATGCAATAATGAGAAGAAGTTCAACCATACCTGCTCTATAGCGTGACGTTCGGATACATGTGATAAACAGAATATATACATTTACATGTATCATATGACGTATGATACATCCCGCCAAGCCGAAGGCCCCCAAACCTCCCCCATCACCTGGAACCCACCCGAGGAGCAAAAGGTGGGGCTCCCAGTAAGTCTGCTCGAGTCCCATGGGATACATAGCACCCATGTAGGACTCATTGGTGTGGAGAACGAGAGGAGGGCCCTCTAGTTGCGAGATGATCAATGGTATGTTTTAAAAAGGTTGTGAGTACTCTTGAGCCTTCAAGGTTCAAGTGTAAACCACCATCCCGTACGGAGGGGGTTCAAATATAGTGAGCATGGTCTCATACTGAATCTCGCGTACGTGACTGACGTCATTGGTGACTTCATCAGTAGTAAAGAAAGTACAGGGTGTGCCCTTGAGACATACGTACACCTCTATGCACTTAGAGGTGACTCGTGGACCCGGAAGTGTATCCAGAATACCTGAACTGAGGCATACTGGTGTTGCTGGGTTGGAGTTACTTCCCGTGGATAGTGACGTTAGTCGACTGTGCAGTTACATTAATGCACTACCCCAGTTGGTGTGTCGAAGCAGGGATATATTATACGTATGAGTTGCATGTGTCATGTTGAAGCTCGTAATAGAACGTCAAGAGTGACAACTTTCGTGTATTGTACAGTGAGAAGAGCAGCTATACCATACCCTATGGAATCTGTTTAGACCGGTTTGAAAGAGTTCGAATCCGCTTGGGACAGAATTATTTGCCAACCGTCATAACGCCCTCAAACATCTCGTCTTTACGCAGTCTCGTCCTACCGCTGGGCACGTCTCACCAACTCTTAAACTTACTCAGTTATTCACTTCTAACTCCCTCGATCTCTCATTCACTCTCTCAATCACCCGGTATCCAGGGGAAGTTAAAGCTGTCAGGCTGGACAGACCCCTCTCGCTCTGTCCACTACAGAATATCGCTGACCGTATTCCCACAACCACCTGACCGGTTTATTTAGAGTCGGGGTGACCCATCCATCGTCCAAACCGCCCATACTCATCTCTAAAATGCAAACTTTCTCTACCACTCCCGGACGGGGCTTCCACACCAAAACATCTCTTCCGACTGAAACCATCCCAATCGTAGTCTACTTTCCGAGAGCTTCAATACAAACCCTATATGCCACATGCTGACCCAGAATTGTCCCTAAATCGCTGAAATGCCCGTGCGTTCCCGAACATGCCATTTCTCTGCTATTTCTCAACTGCGCATGTGAACCATGACCTCACTTTCTGTCAAAACCACGCTTATCATAGTTTGCATGCCGAGCGATTCAAGCCAAGATCATGACCCTATATTTTAAAACTGCGTATGCGCACTATGACGATCAAAGCCACCCCAGGCTTAGTCTACATGCTGAGCGCTTCACGATGGGATCTTTCTTGACCCATTTGGCTCAGGTATCCTGCACATTCATCAACTTGATTGGGTTTTCCGCATATTTTGGTACAAATTCCGTTTTCCAGATTTTTCAGGAAATTGCACGTTTTACGTACACGTGTACATTCCGTTTTGTTGTATTTCGTCCTCTTTCTCCACTTTTATTTTCTGGATATTCCTAGTTTTGCATCCAATCACAAATCAGGTGCCCTCGATCCCATAAGACCCGTATACACTTGACGCTATACAAAAGTCCACTTTTCCACACAGAGTACGTGTTTCGAGAAAGTTCTAGTTTTGCACCCATAGCCAGTGTATCAATAGATAGTACACGATCGATACGTTGGCTGGGTTGGTTACCGATAGCAGTTCTGGATATAAATAGCTCGAGGGGTTTCCACTAAACTGAACCAATCAGTAAGCGCGCTGAAGCAGCTCATCAGACCAATCCGCAGAAAGGTTTGAGTTTTGACTGAATTTCATTGCCGACCAGACTACCTTTGAATTTAGGCTGAAATCAACATCGGGTTTCAAAGCGAAAACTACATGTTTCAGATACCGACGCGTTCGAAACAACCACTGGGTATGAAATGTAAGAAATTGTGTAATAGACGCAACGACTCGAGGACTCATCCGAATCACCAAAAAGATCCAGGTAAACCCTCTTCCGGGATTTAGGGATCATCTGGACCTGTGAAGATGCTAAAAGATGTGTAAAATCCGACTTTCGTCAAATTTGTGTTTATCGGAAAACTCTAGATTCCTGTCACGTGACCAAAACTGAACTTGTACCCGACGAGAACGGAAGTCACCTGATCGGACGTGACGTGACCCATGACGTCATGATATCTTCTAGACGCATCCCATTCCCCTTCCAAAATACTAAGATATTTACGACTCCTATACTACTGGGTACGTAGAAATTTGCATCATGAACGATATGTCTACATTTCTCACCACTGATAAGTTATATCATTCACCTTTTCCACCAATATTCCCTCTACTTCTGCCCGGAGGCGATTTCTCTCGGTTATCACACCGATAAAACATTTATTTCCTCCCACCTTTCATCTGTGTCTGGAGCAAAGTAAATAGGAATTTTATATATCTTATTATGGGGTGAATTAACTCCCCCAGAGTTTCAAACCCGTTCAAGTCTATGGCTTTCTGCCATTTATCTGTACTACTGCCCGCATGCGCAAATCTGACCTTTCTATATTAAATTCGGCGTTCGCATGCGCATATCGCCGGACCTACGCTACTCCAGCGTCCACATACATCAACACGGTCCGAAACCCCGCCCCTGACTTACAGTCACAATCAATTCAGTCTACACGATGAGTGCTTCGATGTGATATCCTGCAACACCGATCAGGTATGGCCCATCTGCTCCTCCCCCCTCCCCCACAAATAGACCACGGTGTACCCCAAAATTAGTCGTTTCTTTACTACTTTTCGAATGGGCAAGCGCACCATGACCTAATTAAAAAAACATCACAGTTGTAGTCTACATCACGAGAGACATAAGGTATTTGGACCAGGTATAACTCGCATAGACCAACTTTACTGGGTGCAAAGTCCCTTTTCGCCAATTGGTTTACGTGATGTCCCGCCGTTTTTCAAGTCGTCTTTTGCATCTATTAGCGAGTCATGCAAACCTCCCAGGGTCCAAAGTTCATCCAAGGGTCAATGCCAAATGTCCGGAGTCAAAGGTTACAACTGCCATCGCATTTACGCCTCTACGACGCCTCCGCAAATCATAAGAGATTTCACCTTTCCATACCACTAAAATTGATTCAAGTATTCTGTTTGAAACTGAGCACCATACGACATAAAAAATATCTCAAATTTTTGCGTTTTATATGAAGATAAACGGTAATCAAAACGTAGTATGCTGAACATCTACCGTTTCAAAACAGCTTTAATACTTGTAAATATGTGTGCGGTCATACTCATCTTCATGTGTTTTTTAAACCTAGCTACCACTTTGAAGAGTTGTTGCTAAAATTCATCTTACACATACGGCCAAAGAGGGCCCTACAAAATAGCATAGTTATATGCTACTCGTGATATTAGTATCGTATATAATGTTCAATTTTTCAACGTCAACCGTACCTCATCTGGGGCGTTTTGTCCATCTTAACGTACGAGATAATTTGTCTTGAATAATCTTAAAGTATATGCCAGAATTCCCTCTATTTGTTTGTCAAAATCAAAGCAAAACAAATTTATTTAAGAGCAGAAATGAACTTATTTTCTTGATACAATTTGCACAACATGTACAGTGTGAAATGATATACAATTCAGACTAGATACCTCATACATACTTATTTCCATTCAGTTGTTCATAATTTCTCAATAAATCTGCCAACATACTCATCATGCCAAATATGTTGAATATATTATTCTGACTGCTAAGATAGTTTTAAACAGGCCTCTTCAAAACAAAGACACACTCTGAGAAAATTATATGATTTCTATTTCAGCTCTCAACAGGTATTATATTTGTCCCTTATTTAAATGTAGTGTGTGTGTATTGTAAATATCTGTTCGTGACTTTTATATTGTATATCTCGAAAACAAATTTTAAGATACACTGTCTATGTAAAAGTATTTGGAACTAACTCCGACTTAGAAACTCTTTTGAAACGTCCAGTGAGATTCAGAATACAGCTGTCAAACATGTGATTTCAATCATCCGGAGATTTCCTTGGGATCTCATTTCTTCACAGGGCAATAAAAAGTCTGGTTGAGAATTTGCTGCTGCAAATGTAGATGTCGTGAAGTAGCGGTGTTAGGGTGTATGGCGGTCAGTTTTAAAGGCCACGCCCGGAACAAGTCACGGGTAGATGGCTTCATTCCAAATTACAGGGTCCAATCCTATTCACTTAGTGAAGGCGGATGTTTATAACATGATGGCGCATATAAGAGTAGACGGGGGATTTGTGTTCTTATTTATTGCACTTTGGGCAAAAATGTATGACGGACATCCACAAGTAAGTAACCCGTTATTATCAATTCTACCAAGCTATCATATCGAATGAAAACAGATATTGTATAATCATACCAAATAAGAACTTGTTCATGTTACCAGAGTGTAAATACAATACGTTAAATTAACTGAAAATGACACCACTTTACAGCGCTGTAGTAGACAAGTCTAGTGGCTTGTATATAACGTGTGGTGGTAAATTCAGCGGATGGCACAAAACTGTATTTCCTGCTTTCAGAAATCCCCTGGTCGTACCGGTGATTATGAATCGAACTAGCTCGGTGTATCGCTCTTGGACATAAGCAGGAGTACTTCAACTGAAGAAATAGTACGTATCAAATATCATTATTTATATGTTAGGGTAAACATAATCATACGCCCGCCATACTATGGAACTTTTCTATGATTTCAGAAACGAAGACAATGTTCATGCTGATATTTTGTAGCTTCAAATAAAAAAAGCTATGCCAGTAAACGCATTCCTCAACACTGTCGTAAAATTCGAGTTTTACCCAAATTATTTGGCTCAGAAAGGACTCAAAAGGTTTCAGTAAAAATCGAATTTAACTCAAATGTTGTGGGTCTCCCCCCTCCCCCCGTCCATACTCAAAAATATTGAGTCAGATTGATTCAATCTTTCTGACAGTGAAATATTGGTGATAACTATCACTTACTGATAACAAAGTACGATCGTAGTGTGCGAGATTCGCAACTTGCATCTAATATTCCGCAAATCCGCGGAAGTAGATCAAGTAGATCAGACCTGCATGGTGGTCAAACAAAGCGCTCATATGGACAGCCGCAATCCAAGCGTGACTGAGAAACAATATACTATAAATATCGATTTTGAAGTCCATTTGGGTTATGGTAGAGTTATCAGTACTACGGATTTGTCCATGCGAACATCGTGATGTCCGGTTGGCATCATCGGTCCAGTATAGTCGGCCGACCAAACTGCTAAAAAGTGCTTTGAAATAGTCGCGATGGAATAAAAAGCATTCCAGTCTTAGATTACATCACGGAAACATTCATAAAGTTAGACCGCGGTTCGCAGTTGGTTATTTGCGTGGAACAGTCATTCAGCGACTCATAACGGCGGCACTAGCAGCGCCCCCTGGCGTCGGATTTGGGATATGAATATGCAAAGATGTAGAGCATGACATTCCCTCTTGCTATGCAGAGTGTGGAGTTCAAAGTAGTCATAATAAAACAATTACTGATTTCCATATCAGAAGAAATAATTGCTGGCCCTCTCGAATAAGGAACTGCGGGTTGCGAACCGCCGTCTAACTATGAACCTCCACCGAAGCGTCGATGCGACTCCCCGTATGGCCAAATGGAAT
Source organism: Hanleya hanleyi (assembly GCA_036873755.1). Lineage (NCBI taxonomy): Eukaryota > Metazoa > Mollusca > Polyplacophora > Lepidopleurida > Hanleyidae > Hanleya > Hanleya hanleyi. Next base: position 135,520 of record JAVTVY010053444.1, read on the forward strand.
GTACAGATTAATGCATTCAGTTTGAAGGAACAGTTTCGGCTAGCGGAGTGAAATTTCTCACAATTTATTTTGGGATCAATACCTACCAGAAAAGTTACCAGTTTCAAAAATTTAATATGGTCGATCTCATGAGGTCTAAGCGACGTAACGTTCTAAAATTTTCAAGTCGAGAGGTTGAAAATAAAAAATGCAAACAAATATTTAATAATTATCTGATGTGAAATAAAATGATTTTGAACAGTGTATCCGTAAAAGGTGAGAAATGACGACACACCGTAATCACCGTCATTTTGAATTTACCGATGATCTTATGCTCAGTGGGTTATGCAAATAGGATGGATGCTACGAAGTCGCAGTGTGTCGTTCTAGAGATAGGATATAATGTTTTGTAGTCGATGCTATTATTCACCCCCGCCCCTCCCACGCCCCGCCCAATAAACCAATGCCACATTCTTTACATTTGGTTCGTTGACAGTTAATCATCATATTTGGGATTCTCTTAATTAGCCAAACCCGTCTGTATGTACAAAACAATGCACTTCAAGCCATTATTTCTCAACTTCTATAGATCGGTACCGCTACCTGAACGGATACGTTTAAATGTTTGTGACCAGTCTTCGGAAAAGTGGTATTATTCAGATGAATACAAGAGAATTCCACGTAAAATTGTATTAAAAGAAAACTCAAAGAGATTTTCAAGACAATAGGGGCCCACAAGAACATATCTGTCAAAAGCATTCATCACTGGTTTTCGCCAATTGCTCATGTTTAGTTAGAAAAAAACTAAGATATTTACGACTCCTATACTACTGGGTACGTTGAAATTTGCATCATGAACGATATATGTCCACATTTCTCACCACTGATAAGTTATATCATTCACCTTTCCCACCAATATTCCCTCTACTTCTGCCCGGAGGCGATTTCTCTCGGTCATCACACCGATAAAACATTACTTCCTCAAACCTTTCATCTGCGTCTGGAGCAAAGTAAATAGGAATTTTATATATCTTATTATGGGGTGAAAATGATCAAATAATTAATTCCCCCAAAATGCCATCTTTCGCAGCCACTCCTTGACTGCGCACGAGTAGCATGGCATCATTTCCACCAAATGAGAGTGAAACAAATGTAAAATGAGGTTTTGAATGATGCCATACTCAGAAGGTTAAACAATAAATCACAACAAAATTAGTCACTAACGGTACTACTGTATTTCTATAATCATGCAGCTTTGTCATTTCCATTCATAATTTTCGTCAACCCTTCATGCTAGGGTTCAGAGAAGAATATTAATAATTAGTTTAACTGATATTTGGATAGGCCCACTCCGCCTTTTCCACAACTCACACCTCACACATTGTCCAGTGCAAAAGTTAACACATTAAACATTGTGTTATCATGGAACAAGAAGCGGACATGCTGGCTCATCGTTGTTCACACTTGCCGCCTTATGGAAAGTACATATATATACTGAAACTCAGACAAGCATCCCCTCATATATATGTACGTTAAAAGTGAAACCGAGAATACGGGTGTTTGTGTTTAAAATCTCCGTCTGTGTTTTATGGCCTGAGATTAAACACGGAATTAGCAATCATGTGCAGTATATCAGCAACATAACAGAGTACGTTATATTTTCTTCAGCCCGAATTTTTTAGAATAATAAAGTACCAAACTGAATTTTTTTCAGTTTTGTCCTTATGCCGTAAAAACTGACAACTTATGTCAAAAAAATGAAATTTCAGCTGGGCACCCCCCCCCCCCCCATACGTTGTAAAGATTGATATTCCAAAGACAAGCATAGTTGTCAATTCTAACAAAAAATACCATGCCAAGTGATTTTGTCCATGTGGTCGACGGATTATACTGTGTGTTGTCCCTTTTTGGGGAACCGTACAGTTCCATGCAGTTATACAAACCAAACAGTATAATACATGTTTAACTGAGGTACTTGGATTAGGTACATTAATGATTTTATTAGGGATGTTTGGGAAGTACGAAAGGAGTTGGACTAGGCGAATCAGGTACATACGGGTCAGGGGAAATGGCAGGATTATTCGAATAGAATCAGAGATGATGGGGAGAAGTAAGCATCAGGGATTATTTACAAGAGTTATGGCTCTTTGTTCCTCAAACCTGACTAGCTGGGAAATATATTTGTCCACGTTGGATCTCTGGTAATACAGAACAGAACAATGGCGGGGCAGTGTTGGACTAAAGCGGAATGGGGGTCATACAATTCAGCAATCTCCGATTGCTTATTTCCTGCGTGTATTATTTAAATATTGACCGGTTAATTGCACCAGGGCAACCCAAATCCAGTGTTAAGTTTGACGTTCCTGTGATTTATTTCCGAGATACTGGATCTTTTTTAGCATGACACCAACCGGTGTCTATAACAACAACATTGTAATGCATGCAGTGGACCCTTAAATTTATAAAAACAATCTCATATTGCAGCACCGTGCAACCAGTCTTGGCCGAAATTGGGCCACCTCCAAGATTCAAGATCGGCGTGTATTCGCCAGTGCAATACAGCCAAGTCAGCAGGTTGATGTATTTAATAAAATACCCAGAATAATAGATCCCTGTATAAGCCCATTGGCCTAGTTCTAGGTTCAACCGCAATCTTAATTTTGCATGTTCCTATCCACGACCTGATCGCCCAGGAGGAGTGCTTCACTTTGGCACCTCACTCGACCCCATCGGACCACGAGAGGCCCATCTAGACCCCAAAACGTCCACCCCAGCGCTATTTGACCCTTGCGCACCATTCTCCATGGGTTCTTCTAATGTACGGGCAGATAACTCTTGCTGGGCCGTCACGTGACTGGAAGTGACCTTTGACGCAGATATGACCCGGATGTTACCTGACCGGATGTGACGTCATAGTGTCGTCAATTTGATAAGTAGTAAAAGGACATCTGGCGTCCTATTTAGGAGCAGAAATGTGCGAATCAGGGGAGATAACCAGGAATTGTGCCAACAAAGATTTCTGTCCCTAAAATGGGACACCAGAAGCGTTTTATATACTAGTAATATGGCAGCGGATGGACATTTAGTCAGATTTCACTGACTGATAACTGAGCCAGTTGCTGAACTAGATATGTCTAGTATGGGATTCAAGTGTTTATTATATATCAAATATTCATGCTGTATTATCGGTGGCGATGATATCCAACATCCGGTTCATATGATGTGGAATGACCCATTGATGAAATCAAGCGTTCTAAACATGAGTTTAATACTCGTGGATATTTGAAAAATGAGGTTATGTTTCAGATTTCACAAAACCTCGTATGATTGATAGAAGCGCTATGCGCACATGTTCGTTCACGATTTTTGCTGATCTAAGTTGTCTTTTTCTCTGCAGAAAAACGGAAGTCAAATCAATCAGCTCGTCTAATTCTAACTGAATGTGATCCTTTCGACAAGTCCAAGGATGTCTGGCACGTTATATATTTGCTGACATGTGCAGCCTTTCTGCGGTATTTGCTACAGTGTCTCCTCGAACTCGTGTGCACATCGATTTATCAACAAGTATTTATACAGGGGACATGTTCTTCTGACATGCTTATCTCAACACTGGCACGCATATGGGTTGCGCTGAACAGTATGCCTTCGCAAATCTGTAACTATATGTTGAATCATTTGAAAACCCCCATGAACCTGATTTGACCATCTTTGTTTATACAATTCAAACATTTTATTTAGGATTTGCGACGGTCATTTGCTATATTCAAGTGATTTAGAAATCAGCTACTTCTGTTATTCGTCTCGGTAATATATGCCCAGTGGTTGCATGATTCTAGTAATTGCTCAAATATATTACGGTCTTTTTAGTATTATTTGAACAATCCTTGTTCAATCATGCTTATAATCAATATCATATGGAAAATACATATTTTCAATTACAGAAGCATAAATATTATCCCCACGCTTCACGATTGTTGAATGGAAGCATTCATTAGAGGCTACTTAAGAACACGTTCTCGCTACTTTATGACTGATCATTTCGAATATCATTAACGAGGAATCCAAATGGAATTTTCAAACTTTAGAGCATGAGATTGCCATTATTACTGATGTGTTGGTTTTTATTTACATTTATTTCATGAAGATAGTCATATTGGTTGTTGAAATAATGGATTTCAACGAGCTTCTTATCTTGTACAAATGTGGTGTGCAATTGAGCTTTGATGATGTAATGCAATGATCTGTAGATAATTCGATAGAAAATAATGACATTTTATTTTCTTAATGTATAGTCTTCCGATTTTAGCGACATGGTGGTCATTTGTTTCAGAATATGGTAACCAAGCGTCCTATTTGAATAAGCTAAAATATTGTAGTGCTTCTTTGATGAATATGAATCATAACAAGCGCAATTTCTCAAATAAGCCCTATAGTAACCTGTTACTATGGTAACAGTAGCCCTAAAAATAATTATAACTTAGCATTGTATTGCTAGAGGTCACCTTTGAACATCACTGAATCTCAATTCCATGAAATCTTTGAATATGTTGATCACCATACTTCAATATCACTGCGGTCGTCAAGAGCAGTTAAAAACCTCTTCCTGAGAATGACCTCAGATCATTTGGGTTATTGTTATTCAGGTCGAAAGCGGTTCTCTAAATTTGTTGAATAATGCTGGCGCCAAAATACAACCCTAATGTATTTGATCCAGTTCTATATTTAAAATTGTGTTCTCGATAATATTGCCGAATATGATCAACTTCGAATATTATAAATACAGTTCTCGAATTCTGCAAAACACTCTGGTTTTATATACAGCCATTCCTAAAATGGTACCTTTCCATTTTGAAGAAATAACCCCCATAACGTCCGTGCATGGGGATAATTCGAAGGTCAGACCGACTTCAAAGCGGTTCTGGTCAATTATTCTGAAAGGTATGGGATCAGTTCGATAAAATTATCTGAAAACAACAATTTTCCTTATCTCAGTCAATCAGAATGGTATATTTGCTCCATGTTTGCCTAAGTTAGCTCATGCTATACAGAATCAAACCAACCTGCGCGGCAATCAATGCTTTTCTTGATTCACATACTTGAAAATGATCAATCATTCTCAAATGTCGTGGCATTGTTTCGCAGCCTACAAATTTGATCATGGGCAACTGTTTTAAATGATAGCGTTTCATCTGAAAAAAAAAACAAACTTCTCATGAAGCTGTGTGCCGTGGACCTAAACCTGTTAATGTACCCACATTTAATTATCTCAACTGTCATTCCGAATGATATGTTTTTAAATCCAGACTAAATAAAGCTATTACTATCGTTTAGCCTATTACCGAAGACAATACATTCAAGTTGTGCTAATTTCGACAAATTACTCAGGGCCGCTGTAGAAAATCCTTCCGAACGAAAAATTTCAATCAGCCGATATACTGTGTCCCATGATCATGTGAAACCATTTCAATTGGCTTAGTTAGATTTTGAGGAAATTTCCTCAAAAGAGCTGTCTTAGCCTGTCAACATAGACATTTATTTCTGATAGATTGACAATATGTTGGTGAACGAACATTTGAGGAAATTTCCTCAAAAAGAAAGGATGTACCGTGCAGCTAATTCCAGATGGTACATTTCTAGTTTGAGGCAGTTTCTTCAAAACTCTGCCACCTTAGTCTTTGAACATAAACAATTTTTGCGAAAGGTGGATTTTGACGGGAGGACATTTTCTCAAAATCTTCTTCGTTCTACACAGATAGTGTATGAAAATGGACTACCATACCGAAACGTAGATTTCAAAATACAGGGAATTTCTGCCAGAGTGACAATATGTTGGTCAACAATCTTTTGAGGAAATTTCCTCAAACTGAAAATCTGCCCTTTATATGGTAGACCATTTCCATAGACTAGCTATATAGGCAAACAAGATTTTCAGGAAAAGTACTCACACTCTACCGTTTGTCCATATTGGCAAGGCCGCAGTGTTTTGAAGAAAGTGTTTTGAGGAAATTTCCTCAAAAACGCGAGTGCCGTACATCCCAGATGTACGTTTCTAGTTTGAGGAATCTTCTCCAAAACGCTGCCACTTTACAAATGGATTTTGATGGAGGACATTTTCTCAAAATCTTTTTCGTTGACAATGGATTGCCATTCCGAAACGTAGATTTCAAATTCGATGGAATTTCTGCCAGAGTGACAATCTGTTGGTGAACAATTATTTGAGGAAATTTCCTCAAAAACTGGTGTGTCGGTCAGCTAATCTAAAACCGTTACGGTATATTTCCAGTTTCTTCAAAACACTGCTGCCTTGTCAGCATGGACAACGGTTGATTCTGAGGACATTTCCTGAAAATCTTGTTTGCCTTTATAGCTAGTCTATGGAAATGGTCTACCATAAAAAGGTAGATTTTCAGTTTGAGGAAATTTCCTCAAAAAAATCTGTGTGCCATATAGTTAACAGACGCTCATGGACAAACATTCTGAATGATATATTTTCACTGAGGAAATTTCTTCAAAATCTGAGTGCCATATATTTATCCAATGCACATGAATTAACTTTTACAATTGGGCTATCGGTCATACTTGGCCAATGAACATGGACCTTTATTCTGAACGATAGATTACGATTTTGAGGAAATTTCCTCAGAATGCTGGTAGCTCTAGTCAGCGTACGAGCATTCCAAACAAGAATTTTCATTCTCAGAACATTCCTTCAATAGGCGGGTTTCCCAAGTTAGCATTTGACATGGATAATCAGATGTGAACACTTATATTTCCACGAAATAAACATTTTATACAACACTTTTGATTATTTCTTGTTTTCTCCGTCCTGTCTTTTGAGGGAAAGTCGAGACAGTCACTATTATTTTGGACTTCGTTCTACATATTTATTATTTAGTTCCAAATATATTTATCACATACTGGTAACCAGTTTCAGGAAATAAAATGTTGAATCATTTTCTGTGATTCAAGGATGCCAAAGTCAGGTCCAACTGATAAGGAATGGGAGAGACGGCTCCGGGAATATGCGGCTGGTACATTTGTCTTTGGCAGAGGGCAAATGCCCAAGAATAACTCCAAGTATGCCGTGAGACTTCAACAGATCGAGTCATGCCCTCGTCATAGTAGATATTTGCACCGAGATCTGTTTGGCAACAGAATTGTGTGTGCTTGTGGCTACCACACTGATCGGGTATTGGTTCATTACTATAGTTACATAAAGATGTATTATTTGTATTGAATCTTTATATGTTTATTTTTAAGAGTATAATTAATTGTTCAGTACATCAGCATTAATATTTTGATCTCAAATTTCCCTTGATCGTTTCGTTGTAATATATTCACGGCACTAGTCACCCATGTTGTATTTCAAATACTCCACATGGTGACTTGAAATACACCAGTTTACCTTTTTTTCATCAGATTTGGTTAATAGATGCGAGCTCTGCCCTCATGCTCAGATGATCATTGGATAAAACAGTTACATGATCGACCCTCGACAATGTATGGCAAATATTGGCACCATATTGTAATCTTGGAAGCTTCACCCCTCGAGCACAATATTTGCCGTTTATTGTCTCATAACATATATTATTGTAAATCTGACGTCGGTTGAGTAACATTTGTGATGCCATGGTATATGCTATTATTCCAGGGTGATACCACACTTGGTTCTGCAGCAGCCACATCTGCAGCCACCATGACCAGGCCTGTACAATCTGACAACATTGATCCAGATTTGCTGCAAGCGATGTTCGAAAGCGAAATGCCAGATGAGGTAGATGAAATGAGTAAACGAGAGAATGGATTTGATAAACAATGATTCAATATTCATGCTATATACATTAATAATCTTGATCACTGGATGAAGATTGTAGCAAGATTTATCTACGTGTATAGTGTCATAGTGTGTTCTTGAAAATCTTGTCAATATAATGAAATCAAATACATGATTTTAATATGCAAATTTGTAAGCAAAAATTATTCCATATTACCCGACACAGCTGTTATATGTGGTACGACATTTCAGACTGTGGTTACCAGTGTAGTTTCAGCAACACTGAGGACAAACGAAGGACCAGAACCCTTAGGGATGGAGGGGGGTCCAGCGCCCTTAGGGACCGTGGTTGTGGCAGGACCACTGCCTCTGGGAACTGTGACTGGAGTGGAAGCCATTCCAACAACCACACCGCCAGAGAGTAGTGGAACAGAGGAAGGACCCGAACCCTTGGGCATGGAGGGTGGCCCAGCGCCTTTGGGGACCGTGATTGTGGCAGGACCACGGCCTCTGGGGACTATGGCTGGAGCAGAAGCCATTCCAACAACCTCTGAAGGATGAACCACACCAGAAGACTTCAGCCAAGCCTCTGGAGACCTTGATGAGGTAGGACAGAGAGAGGACAGAGAGTTGACAGAGAGCATGTAATATTATATAAATAGTAATATTTTGGTCAATAGTAATATTTTGGATCATTTGGAATATACATAGTGTTCTGTCTCTTTCAGGTCCTCGTGAGATAACTACTTCACCTTCAACATTATTCTATCATTCAGATTCATCCACATCACATTTCCATCATTCATCAATATTATTATCATTCATCCGCTTTATTTCATCCTTGTGCTGTGTCAAAAATTACATTCCCAGAAGATTACCAGTTGCAATTATATCCAATCCAACCTGTTTAAGGGCAATTATGCACGTTAAACGAAGACTCGTTCAGAGTATATTCATTCAGTATGTACTTTATTATACTAAATAGCCCTGTAATATTAAATTTTAAGGAGCTCTCTAAAATTATCTGGCATGTTTTCATAATAACTCCTACCCAAAAATCACCGAGCACGGCCCATAGACAGGAATCATTCAGCTAACGCCTTCCGCAAGCGTGGGCGAACAGCAGGAGAGAGAGAGAATTAGGGTTTAACGTCGCATTCAGCAATATTTCAGCTATATAGCGACGATAGTACTCAATTCAAAAACTCGGTAAACTAATGCGTTAAAACAGGTACAAACATCAATAAAACACAAACTGCTCAAGCCAAGATATATAAGGTTAGCTTAGCCATTATGTACGTTTTATTTTGGGTAATCTTTTTTGACCTTTCTTATTTTGTTTCATTTGTTCTCTCCTGTCTTTTATTTTCTTGCTTATAAACTTCTTTCTGTCTTGTACTAACAAGTCTTTCGACCTTTGGTTCAAGGAAGTCTCGCCTTTTAACAGACGATCAGTACACACCCGAGACTCCGGATGATCACTACACTCCAGATACTCATCGGAAAGCATGTGACCAGTATCCGGTAAGTTGTCAACCTTCAATTCCGGACTTACTACTAAATCAACACTTTCAATTTGATCAGAAACTGACTTCTGATCACCTGGCTTCTGATCACCTGCTTTGACTTTTACATCATCGCAAACTTCACTTTCACTAACATCTTCATCATCGACATCTTCATTCTCTGAATTACAACCTTCATCCATCGCGTCCTCGAGACACTCGTAGCGGTTTGGGGTTTTCTCATTGCTCTCGGCGGCAGCTATCTTCTGATGACGTTTGATAGGTTTGCCGTCAGGGCCTACAATCTTCCACAGGTCTAGGTCTACAGCGCTAAGTCCACTTCGGACGTCTGCGGGTGGAGCAGAGCGAGGACCAGAGGAACTACGCTTTCTGGCGTTGGTTACGGTATCTCCAGAAACCTGTTTGGCTTTTGGACAGGTTTTTTTAAAGTGTCCTTCCTGATGACAAATCAGGCATTTATTTTTCAAAGGACACTTCCAGTTCATGTGATCTTCTGATCCACAAGTATAACATGCTTTTACTTGACCGTTATACCATACAGGAAGTCTCAAACCTCCAATCAAAATAGAAGAAGGAAGATCACGTTTGAATTTCGTCATCCAAATTCTTCTTACTCCCGATTCAAACTGTCTATCAAACGAGTAGAACTCTCTTTGTATAGAGAGAACATCCCCATAAAACTCAAAAGCACGTTTGATCTCAGAATCTGTGAAATCGCATGGACCTTTCATTTTTACCAGCAATTTTCCTGGATCAATTTCCTCAAAATAGCCAAATTTATCTCCAACGTGAATACCTTCCAGCACTAGTCGAGCTTTGGTATTCTCATTTGCTACTGTGAGGTTCCACAAGGTATTTGATACCTGTACTAGACCTTTAAGAATTTTCGGTCCTGATCCAACAGTGTCTTTCAATGCGTTATATATATCTTCCGGATCTGCTCTCTCTAGACCGTGAAGTTTTAGGCTCAGTGACCTATTAAACTTGCTAAATGCCATAGTGAAAAAAAAAAATCAAAGTCCACAAGGGAATCTTAATACAAACTACAAATAGTGACACACACAAACCTCAGTAGTGTGCCTCCCCACAGAGTAAACATCGTCTACCCCCTGAGGGAGCCTCACTCTAAAGGTGAATGTGAAAACTATACAAGCAATACAATAATACACTGTCTCTGAACCTTGTCTCGGTCGAACAATAGCCCAGTTCTAAACCGGGACCGTTGCTAGGTGATACCAACGAACAAAAGAACAGAGAACAAAAGACTCGCTCAAGCGTGTACTCTGAGGGCTGGCTAGCGTACAGCTGTACACTTAGGGCTAAGCCTACAATGCACAGCAATATAACTTCGGTATGTTACATGTATCCAACCTACCTCGATTGACACAAATATTATGTGCAAATCGACCTACGGCAAGCCGAACGAAAAACGAACCAACTTCAGACTAGATCCAGTCAACAAGGAGAAATATATATACAACAGCAAAATAAGAAATATTTACAGACAGCGAACAAACAGAGAAGCGGGAGACAGAGAAAAAACACACCAACCCTCTCGGTCACAAAGACCGAGCGGCAGTAATGGCGGCTCTCTGCCTTCCCAAACCAGGCTAAACCGACTAAGTCAGAAAAACGCCCTGAACAGCAAAAAACTGAGAAATAATTCTAAACTTTCACCACAGGTATTTGCCAAAAGTATTCACAAAATATATTACACACAAATCAGAGCTAATATCAGCTGAAATACGCAGAAATAGACAAATTTCTCGGAGCGAAGTGATAACACGTCCGACTCCCAATCTCTGTACATCCGGGCTCCGGGCGAACAGCATGGTGTATGAAGACAGAATATGGGCTGGGAAGGAACTCTTCATATCCAAAGGACAGCTGAAGCAAAAACTCCCTTTGTGGTGTTATCCCCCTTCTCCAAGTCCATCTAATGTCAACCCAAGGCCAGGGAAATATTTCCACAGAAAACTGCTCCTGTGGATGCCCAGGAAGATGTGACGTGTGGACTTTAATTGCCCAAACTGTAAACCCCGAAGATCTCTTCGATCCAAGGGAGTGTATAATAAGATTCGGCTGGTCCTGGGACTGGAGGAATTCCATTACCTGGCAGGTGAATACATGCAGTGTGCTTCCTGCGCTGGCACCTTTATTTCCTGGGATAGCCGGGAACTACATTCCAATGCCGGGTTGAAGCGCCACATCCTGTATCTGGGTGATGGTGAGAGACACAAGAAAGGCCGTGCTACACAGAAGCTGCCTGCCGTCCCCTATCCTGAGGTACCACCTGTTCATGCTGTGCCAGGTGCCGCATGGTTTATGGCATGCTACGTCCGGGATGTGTAGTCTAGGCTTGATGCCCTGAAAGCAGAAATCACATCAGTCTTTGGAACAGTGCTCAAGATAGATTCAACCAAGAAGATTGCGAAGAAGCTTCAGGGTGTAGCAGCAGGCAAAGCCAGTTGGGTGATCAGTGTTGGCAATGAAAGTGATGAAGTGCTGCAGTGTGTTGCCACAGCATCAGAGAGCACGCTGTCATTGCAGCCAATGGCTGATGGATTGATGGACCGCTTCAGCAACGTGGAAGTTCATCCACCCGTACTTCTGTACACAGACCGCGATTGTTGCTGTAACCCGGTTCACTATCCAAATTCCAGGTCATGTTCTCCAAATGGCCTGAATTAATTATCAAGTTGGACATCTGGCACTACATGTGCAGGCTGGCAGATGGCTGCACTGGTGAGTCCCATCCACTTTATGGAACATTCATGGCCCAGTTGTCTCGGTTTATTTTCCCGTGGGACAAGAGTGATGTAGACCTCCTTCATTCTGCGAGACGGGCGGTACTTACGAAATCGGGAAATTGAGCGGCCGAGCGAAGACGCTGTGATTTCCACAGTGACAAAGGCTGATATGGCCAAACACTGCCGCCGAAGAACCAGGCCATATCGAGAAATGAAGAAGATGCTGGATTATCTCCTGATGTCGTTAAACACCACCACAGACACTCTTGGTGTTCCCTTGCTGAAGGACTCGATGAACGTTGTATGGAAGGAACTGGCCATGGGGTGGTAGGTGGAGTGAGGTTACCCGTCTTTCGGTGTGCCCGTGGTTCTACATCCTTGGAGAGTTTCCACATTCATCTGGCACGGTTTATTCCAGGTAAAATATTTAAATTAATTTATGTACATTTTTTAATCATTTCATCTTGAATGAAGGACAATTTAACATAATAGTATAACAGAAATAACAATAAATTAGTCTGAATTGCTTCATATCAGATTGGCTGGGAACTGAAAAATTCTAGAATATTACATGTTTAGTGGCTTAACTATTCTTAAAAATTGTGTATTCTTCATGGTCACTTCGGCTTTCAAAAAAGAACTACTTTGAAAACAAATTCAACCAGTGCAATCAGGATATTAAAGGAACTTGGAAAATATTAAACCAGTTGATGAATCGGAAGAAAAACGCGTCTCTACCTAATACCTTTTTAATTAATGGTAAAGAGGAAACCGACAGTCTTACCATCGCTAATAAGTTTAACGAATATTTCAGCTCACTAGCGTCTAATTTAGACTCAAAAATTCCTACGGTTCCAAAAACGTTTGGCGAATTCCTTGGGACTGCACCTGCTGAAAGTTTTGAATTTTCTCCAACAACTCCAAATGATGTTCATAATATTATTGTGTGCTTGAAATCGGCTGCACCGGGGTTGGATGGTATTTCTATGTCCATTGTAAAACTTGTAACTTCTTCTGTTTCTGTTCCTCTTGCTCATATCATAAACCTGTCCTTCAGGCTTGGAATAGTACCTGATTTTCTGAAACATGCAAAGGTTACACCAGTCTTCAAATGTGGCGAGCCCATGTTATTTGAGAATTATAGGCCAATATCAGTCCTACCGTGCTTTAGCAAGATCCTAGAAAAAATTGCAGTAAACATGATCACAACTTTTCTGGAAAACAATGAAAATCATCTCGGAGAACCAATTCGGATTTAGGTCAAATCATTCCACTTCGCAGGCTGCGAGATCTCTCTACGATAACTTAGTGGCTTCAAAAGAATACAAAAATTACAGCATAGCTATGTTTCTGGACCTATCCAAGGCGTTTGATACAGATAATCATGATATCTTAATCTCCAAATTATACCACTACGGTTTTCGCGGGTCACCCAATAACTGGTTCAGAAGCTACCTGTCTGGTAGGACACAGTGTGTTTCGCATAATAATATAATCTCTTCTTCTACCGATATCACATGTGGTGTACCACAAGGATCTATTCTTGGACCGCTTTTATTTTTGTTATATATAAATGATATTAATAACGTATCAGATTATATCAAACTGATCCTTTTTGCTGATGACACGAATGTAGTTTGTTCTTCTAGACTTGTCTGATGCTGCTCGGATTATGACCGACGAACTTCAAAAACTTCATACGTGGTTTTGTGCAAATCGCTTATCTTTAAATGTCAAAAAAACTAAATATATGATAGTTAGCCCAAGTCAAATACAACGTTTGAGAAACGTCCCAAAACTAGAAATAGCCGGCCAAGACATTGAAGAGGTTAGTAACTTTAAATTCCTGGGCATCATCTTGAATAATAAACGAAGTTGGATAACCCATATAGAATATATCTGCAAAAAAATCATTAATCATATAAAAAACTCTGTTAACAACAAAACACTTTATATTCTGTATTATTCTATGATATATCCCTATCTGTCTTATTGTAATATTCTTTGGGGCAATACTTACCTTACTCATCTTAACCCGTTAATTGTACTACAGAAACGCGTAATAAGAATTCTCACTTCATCCAATAAACGTGACCATACGCAACCTCTCTTTTCGAAATTAAAAATCCTGCCTCTAACGAAACTTAACCTAACGCCTTAAACATTATTTTACAAGACTTTATGCAGTACATCGATATCAAACAAGGAACCAGCAAATTAACCTTTACAGACCCTTCTACAAGTAAATGTTTTCTTTCTATACTTTGAGAGTAGCAGGACCACGGGAATGGAACAAACTTCCCCCTCCGCTCAGATCTGTATTCTCATCCTCGCTATTTAAATCTAAGCTCGAATCTTATCTCATGAAATGCAGCCTGTTTTTCTCCTTATAGTATCACGTCCTATGTGCATTAACTTTCCCTGTTCTTTTTTCTATAATTGTATGTGTTAAAAGCTTTCACCTACCGTATCTGTACCATCGTTTGTTTGTATATTTTTCGGGATAGATAGCCCCCAGGGGTTTATTCCCGCCATTGTTTTCTGAAATTATGTCTTTGTATTGTTTGTATATAATTATTGGTGAATAAATATCTATCTATATATTTTTCTTTTCTTAGGAACTTCAACGAATGCACTGAATTTTCAGGCATATCTGTTAGATGGACTGGGGCGGTGGAATGCCAATAGAACAGCTGAGGCAATCTCGGGTTCCAGAAATTCAGCTGCCCTGTTGACATTTGACATACGCCTACAACAGAGGGCGAATGAGCTGGCCATGTCCATTCATGGCCAGCCAATCATTGAGAATTTCCGGCAACCAGGACAGTACACTGGGGAACTCATTGGCATCGACTTCCTTTTTCGCCAGTGTGATCTCTATCTCCCAACTTCTCAGGATGACAAGCTGGATGGGAGCATCGACGAAGGATTTGTTGATTCCCCCGAGGATGTCCAATATCTGCCCATTGCCCCCGAGGTATTAGACGAAACTGTGGCCATGCCAGAGGACTTCGTGACCCTGGGCAAAGCAGTGGTTTTGGCAGGACTACAGCCCCCAAGCAAAGATGTGACTGATGTGACTGAGCCAGGGTCCACAGACAGGGACTCTGCTGTATCTCCACCCAGCTCTAGCAGATCCGAGAGCAGTTACGTGGTATGAAATGTTGCACAATCCCCCCCCCCCCCATTGTTCTCTTCACAGGGGGTCTATCTTCCCACCTAAAACTTGGGTGATCAAGTACTTTGTTTCTTAGCAGCTTTTGGAAAATGAGTTGAAGTTGGTATCTCAAGCCCGGTGTATGTGATGGAATGAATTATTTGGGGTTCTATGTTAATGGTGTGACTGATGAATCAATTGTATTTTAGGTTATTTGAGAGAGATTGGTTTGTTGTACAAATTTTAATGTTTGTACCTGTTTTAACGCATTAGTTAACCGAGTTTTTGAATTGATTACTTAGAATTTTGTTTGATCGTCGCTATATAGCTGAAATATTGCTGAATGCGACGTTAAACCCTAATTCTCTCTCTCTCTCTCTCTCAATTCAACCCTAATATCATATTAGGCTTTATAAAAATGCCCTCGTGGTATCACCATTAGTCTATTATTCACTGTTCTACGTTCACCATAATTCACCTAATTCGTAGTTAATGCAAATTTGTCATTACTCTCTAATTTGCCATTAATACCTAATTCGCCATTAACGCAAATTTGTCAGTACTCTCTAATTCGTCATTAAATCCCTAATTGACCATTAATACATAAATGACCATTAATCCATAATTCACCATTTATCCATAATTCGGCATTATTTCATAATTCGGCATTGATCCATAATTCGTCATTATCCATAATTCTTCAATTAATCCATAATTCGTCATCGTTCTCTAATTCTTCATTAATTCGTCGTTCTCAAGTCCGTCAGTATAATTAGTCATTATTTTATATAATTCGTCATTAATACCTAATTCACTATTAATACCTAATAGGTCATATTCTCGAATTTCTCGTTAATTTCTAATTCGTCATTATTCTCTAATTCGTCAGTACCTGTATTTATCCAGTTCTCCAGTATAGCCATCAATGCCTAATTAACCATTTTTAATCTCTTTTGACAAACTCTTAATTCATAATTCTACTATTCATAATCATCTAATCCATTCGTCAGCAATTCTATTATTCTCATCTGTCACTATTCTTTATCCTGATCGCTAATTTCAAGATAACTATTACAACTTGCGCAAAATACTAATCCACAATGAATGGGGGACACCTCTGTCCCATAAAAGTATGTCCTTGTGAAACAAAGTTGTCTCCCATTTAAAACAACAACTGCTCGTATTTGTCTTCTGTGGAATGAAAAGCACCCGGTCAGATTCAGTAATTTCTTTGATGATCTTGTCCCCTGGAAAGCACCCTGTAAGAATCTGTTATTTCATTGGTGGTTTTGCCCCCGTTTTGATTTGTCTTTATCCCACTTTCTACTTCCGGGGGCAAGAAATCGATTTTCATTGGGTTTTGTCGTGAGGTTCACGTGATTGCTCTCTACCAATCCAATCTGTTGTTCTTCCCCTTCTCCCCCCGTCTCCCCCCTTTCGTTTTGCCGCTTACCCCAGATTCTGTTTAGACAAAGTAGTAATGTTCTCTCAATATTGTGTATACTTTTCCCACTACACGATATATTGAAATCGTCTACAAAAAGTGAGCCATCAATTTATTTATTCAGAACTGCAGCCAAGCTGTTGATCTTGATATTAAACAGAGTAGTAGACAAAATACTGCCCTGTGGGATACCCTGGTCTTGATCAAAATGATCAGACATAGTTGTACCCAAACGTATTTGGAATTGTCTATCGTTCAAAAAGTTGGAAATAAAAATGAGTAAAAGGGTTTTTAGTCCCATATTTTGAAGATCTTTAAGAATCTCGCATTTCCATGTAGTATCGTAGGCTTTTTCTAAATCCAAAAAGATTCATGTTCGTTCTTTGCGAAAGCATTCTTAACATACGAATCTAAATGAACAATGGCATTTCTATTTTTACGGAAACCAGCCTGAATATCAGTAAATTTCTTTTCAGTTTCCAGGTACCAAACAAGGCGATCATTTATCATGCGTTCCATTGTTTTGCAGACACAGCTAGTCAGTGAAATCGGACGATAATTACCAGGGTCTGTATGGTCACGACCAGGCTTTGGCATTGTGCTATGACGGAGGAAAGTCTCCTCTATACCAAAGTCTATTGAATATGCGTAATAGGATTTCTAGAGATGATTCAGGTAGATGTTTCAAACATCTGCGCCCCTGTAGCGGCGATGTCACGACCTGTTGACTCTAGAGTGATCTCTCTTCCTTCAACGTACCACATGGGGAGAGTATATACCGTAGTAGCAAATTACGGGATAAATGTTTGAGCGCCCGTAGTAATCCTAGAATGGTATGGATCTACCAGGAGACGACTTAGTTTGTTGATCTCTCATGCGTTTACTTTTCATTAAATGTATTCAATTTAAGATTATTAAGCTGGAGTCTCATTTTACCTGAAAGTCCTTTTCCAAGATTTAGTATTTAACATTACACTACGTCATTTCAATGACGAAAACAAAATTTGATCTCGAGAACTGGATTCCGAATGATGTCAACCATCCCGAGCGCGTTAAAATAAATTTTCTGACCACTAAGCAAAGGTGATGGAGAAATTCGTACAGCTAAATATTTCCGACTGTGGGGTATTTACACTTAATTATAATTATGTTGTGTCTGCATATTTCTAACTTGATTTCTCTACTATTAATAAATCATAATAAATAATATATTAAGCCTACACTTAGATCCATAATAATACCATAATATATTCTGATATGCATTTTTAACCATGGAGCCAACAAGATGGGTAGGCTCCATGGTTTAGTAAGATGGTACATATTAAAACAGTTGAAGTTAAATGTACTCTGTTTAAACAAAATTATCTTAACACATTACAATATCATGTTGGCAAGTCAACCTTCATCTGTCTGTAGTAATAAACTTACATGTGTAAGTCAATTTCCAGAATAGTTTTTCATTTCAATTAGAAAATCGAATTGATTCCTTAATGTGTATTCACACCCGTTTTAAAGTGATAAATCTAAGTGGCAGTATTGATGATTACATAAATTCACAGGAGACGAAGAGATAATTCAGGTTTAATGTCGCATTCAGCAATATTTCAGCGATGATCAAACAAAATTCTAAGTACTCAAGTCACTAACTTAGTAATCTAACGCATTAAAACATACACACATTAAAACTTATGTAACAAACCGATTTCTCTCAAATACCCCAAGATGCAATCCTCTCTCACCCGACTAAAACGATTTTCCAAAGTAGCCGATCGATAAAAAGCATCTCTAACAATCTTAAAATCTATTCATTCCATAAGAATATGTTTCACCGTGAGACCATGATGGCATGGAACACACCTTGGGACTGGCTCTTTTCTTAGTAAATGTTCATGAGTTAATCGTGTATGGCCGATTCTACATCACCTGATCATGGATTGATCGAAACGTTTCTGGCTATTCAGATGAGTATAGCCTAAAGTTTTTTTGAACTCATGAAGTTTGTTATTATTTACAGCATCCCATAAAGATTGAAACAGCCGTCTCACACAAGTACAGATAGATGACCTGAATTCACAACTACTGGTAAACAACCTACTTGTAAATATTGTCTTTTAGAAAAATGATGGCAAGTCAAATTATGTTAAAAGAGGACATACAGAGAACCAATGCTGCTCAAGGAACGCATTACACCCAGCTCAAATCAAAGCTGTCGGAGGTGCTGTTGGGATGTGCTCACCATGACACCATCGCTGTCCTCCCAAATGGCTATGGTAAGACTGTCATAATGCACATGTTGCCATGTTTAAAACAGCAGGGGGTGTGTGGTCATCGTGAAATCCTTAAACGCCATCTTCGAAGAGCAGAAGCAGAGGTTGGTTCACATTACAAGCGTCTAGTCCGTCATCCATAATTCAGCCGTCGTCCATTAGAGAATAGCCGCGTCCATAATCCAAAGACCTATTCCATATTCCTAACAGTATTAGTACCAAATTCAAAAAGACAATCATAGTATACATAAACATAGGCTTGTTTCCTGCAAGAGAGAAGCGGTCAACAGTTTTCAATGATGCCAGCGAGACATCATTCGTTGTTAAGTCGTCATCTAAAGAATGATGTATCTCAGTCACGCTTTGATTGTGCCTGTTCATATCAGTACCACAAGGATCTTGAAGTACATGGGTTCGTACGGCCCCTAGCCCCGGGTTAAGCGGAATTAGACACAAGTTAAGAAACGTAGCGCCATAGATCTTGCACGCTACGTTCGTATTTTGCTATCAGCATGCGATATGTATCGCCAAATTTGAGAAACTTTGAGTAGCGGCGCTTGGTGGAATAGCACTGTTTTATAAGTTTCTGCAACAATGTTTTGTGACGTTGATTAAAATCGTCATACTTTACACAGGATCTAGCAAATGCTACTAAGCGAGATATGTATACGCCATATGCAGCTCCCACTGGAATATTACTGTCCAGAAAGGGATAGTTTACGATGTCGAAATTGTAATCCTCTCTTTTGTCATAAAGTCGACGAGAGAGAATGCCCGCTTCATTTTTATAGAGATATAGATCTAAATATGATGTGCCTGTAGGGCTATCTGTAGTTTCCTTCAAATCCAGTGAAGGTGGATATATATCCTTCACTGCGTCATTTATATAGCGATTACCCACAGCGAGAAGATCTCCAGAAAGTACATGTACTTATGTACGATTGAGATTTATTGCTGTGTATACTTTCGCCTAAAGTGAACTGTGCGTCAACCCATAATACTAAAAACATAAGGTGGTTCAGTACTCAAAACTTTGTCCTGTGACCTGCCTTTATATTTTAACTGTTGATACCTGGGGTGTTATCGAGCAAAATAATGTTTAAAAACATTGTGGTCTTGGATCTAGGTCTTTCTGTATTCGCGCACAAACATCACCCTGTCAGTGCATTTGGGACAAAATCAGGCTAAAAATATTTTGTTTATATAAAGCTGAACGAATCCCATAATGTGTTAACCTTCACTTTTTAAGGTAGAAAGCCATCTGGCCTCACTAATACAACATCATATTATTATGGATGGTCTTATATATGTATTTATTTGATTTCAACATAGGTTTGGTGATTCTGGTGTCATCTGGTATCGTCACAGATAATGATTGCCTTGCAGAGTTGAATTCGGTTTGTGAGAGTGGGCAGGAAGGGGTGACAGAGACGAGGAAGGGGTGACAGAGACGAGGAAGAAAGTGTTGGATGATCTGAAGAAGTTGCAGTCTGGAGAAGTTGAATTCATCTTGGGCCATCCAAAGCATCTGACTGATAATTCTGCCAAAAAATATTTTTGATACCACCACTGGCTTCCAAGGTTTTTTTCTGTTGATAACTATATCTCTATTGCATTACCCACCCAAGTGTTGACTGACTGCATGATCAATATCAATTTATTGCATTACATTCTCAGGGGCCATCTTAAATGTTTGTCGGCTGTAATTACTCGACCAGCCGTCTGGAAAGTCCCTTAATGGAAACTGTTTTTATGCTGAAATCATTTTAATAACTAAACCCAAAACAATGGATAATTAGTTTGTCTACCTATAACTACCTACATCATACCTATATAAACCAGCTCAAAGACATCGTGGATCGGAGACACCTTCACCTAATGAATGATCTTCATTTGTTACAATGTGATACAGAAGGATATGTTTTACATGTATTTGATAGTTCATGTTAGACACATAGTTGTGGA
Source organism: Hanleya hanleyi (assembly GCA_036873755.1). Classification (NCBI taxonomy): domain Eukaryota; kingdom Metazoa; phylum Mollusca; class Polyplacophora; order Lepidopleurida; family Hanleyidae; genus Hanleya; species Hanleya hanleyi. The sequence continues at coordinate 156,382 of JAVTVY010053444.1, forward strand.
TGAGGCTTACTGTATTCTTTCGTGGGGCAAATTACACTTCCGGCTAGCATTTATGAAGCTAGGTGCAAAATTTCCAACATCAAAATTATTGACTCTTACTGCAACGGCAACCGCTGCAGCTCAGTCCGAGATCTGTGAGTCACTCCTCATGTTTAACTCTTCAGCGGTTGCAGTCTCTCCAGGCAGGTAGGGATGCATGTACACATACCTTAATACGTCATATAGCCATATCGGCGTAACTGAAGTGAAAACATCTAATTGTCTTACTTCCAGTTGTTCCAAATGACAAGAGTTGCATGATATTCTTGCAATTTGTTCATGAACAAAATTCATTTTGCTGCGGAGTCATAAAAAAGTGAAATAAATCTCAGAATGTTTGGAATTTTTTTTTAATTCATCTACAGGCCCAATGTTTTCATGGAAGGTAAGTCCAGACTCCCTACCGGTGGGCGGTTTACTGTGGAGGAGGCCTATGACTTGTGTAGATCCTTTATTGTCGGAGTACAATACGCAATGCCAACAATACAGCTACAGCTCACAATACAGAATACAGCTCACCAATCCCCAGTGTACGAGTTGTCACAGCTACACAGTTCACCAATCACCAATATACGACTGGTCAGAGCATTTCCATCATAGCTCTCTAGATTTGTATATAATACCGCTTATGCCGGTGCTAGGGGCCGTGTGGTCATGTCATCCAAGTTGCCACATGAACAGGTACAATAAAAGCGTATCTGAAATACAACCCATATCACGTATCGTTAGATTCTTGGTATGTGCTTCAGAATAGGTTAACAGAATAGGTTAGCCAGAAGACTATACCGTTAAGTCGTGTGGCTCTGTCAGTATGTCGGCACCTCTTCCCACTTCCCTTACATGCGTTGTAATTGAGTGCATGTGGAAAGTTTTTCCCTAAAACAATAATGTACCTTCTTCTGAAGTGGTGTGGCCATGTGCACAACAGAGCTGACCAAGAATGTCTGTCGGGGCACCCAGACCACGATGTGGATGTGGAGATTGATTACAACACATATAAGGGAAGTGGGAAGAGGTGCCGACATACTGACTGCGTCACATGACCTCACAGAATAGTCTTCTGGTGAACCTATTCTAAAGCGCATACCAAGAATCTAACGATTCGTGATATGTGTTGTATCTCAGGTACGCTTTTATTGTACCTGTTCATGTGGCAACTTGGATGATATGACCACACGGCCCCTAGCACCGGCATAAGCGGTATTCGATACAAATCTAGAGAGCTATGATGGAAATGCTCTGACAACTCGCATATTGGTAATTGGTGATTTGTTTTCCACTTTAATAGCGCAGTATCATGCTCCGAAAACATCATGTGGTAATAGTTCCCATAATGACTGTAAATGCTCATGAAACCAAAGAGATGGATTGACTCCGAAACGCCTTTTCCCTTATATGTGTTGTAATTCAAATGTTTCTCACAAAGCCTGAATTGATCTAATATATGCAAAACACATAAACAAATGCAATGGGTGGGAAATGATGCTCCTTCATCTTGGACTTGTATTGAACTCAAAGAGTGGAAGAGATAAACAACAACGTATAACGTGAATGTTTAGCAGAATGTGTGATATCGAGCATATGTTTTCAACACCTTCAGTAACATAGTAAGTCAATTTAACTTGTGATGCTGCCCTGCGAGCTAATGTCCTGAAACGAAGAGCTATTTCGTACCATTGGCTTTGTGATATGTTTAAACATTTGTTTCACACTCAGCGACGTTCTGAGCATGCACAAATGCATCTGGTGACAGAGGAAAACCCGTTGAAACAGTTTCATGTTATTGATCTGCTGGATGAATATCGGTCTTCTCCAAGCTATACTGGTACCCATAAGAGCGTATATGTACATGTTATGTATGACACCAACGCATTTACTAAATTGCAGCAAGAAATATTGCATTTTTAAAGGTGGGTTAATGTACTTCATAATCAGCATGACATCTCTTATTACCAAGGCCATGAAAGAGCAAAATGACGCGAAGCCCCCCACATGTTCAAAGGTATTGCATGTTGGTCCACCATCAACAGTTGAAAATAAGTTAAAAGATTTAATGGCACTGAAAATATTGTTGATCCATGTAATTGTGATACGAATGCATTGCCACATGTTGATCTGATGTAATTATATAACTATTTATATTGTTTAGTAGCATAGAGAAGTTTACATATTACGTGATGTACGGTTAGCATGCTTCCTCTTGTTCACTTGTAAAGGATGGACTGAATTAAAGTTATTTTTCATTTCAGCATATATGCAAGAAATTGGGCGATGCGGTAGGGATGACAGAGATACAACAGTAACCATGTCTTGCAATGCATCTGATCTTGCAAGCAACAAAACTCATCTAGTAGACTAGATGCGGAAATACTGTCGCCTGGAGACATGCAGAAGGGTGTTTCTTATTCAGCATTTTGGTTTTCCACGTTCTGCAATTTCATTACATGATTGATGCGACAACTGCGGAGTGTTGTGCCAATCAGACTGATCAGTCTAATGAACACATTCTCAGCCGTCTCAAGCCAGCTGAGAAGATCAAAAACACTTTGTTGGCTTATTTTGATGCAGAAAACAGAGCAATGAGAGGCTATTTGCTGACTGAGCTTGTCTCTGGACTGTCTCTCGAACTAACCACAATTGATCACAAATCAAAATTTACCAAACTTGATACCCCATTACACATCTAACAGCAGCAAAATTCTGACTGCCTGTTTGAAATAATGGTGATTAATATTGTGGCGGAATTGTAAATACAGAAACATTCAAAACAGTTATATAGTTTAACACTGGAACGAACGGACGTTCAGTAAGCGATATACCCCCTGTCTTGAGCCTCGCTCCTTGAATTCTGGGTTGACAAGGTCACATCTGGGCAAATTTTGGTGAACTTTTACGTAAGTTTCTGTATTTATCTTGACGATTGAAATTTTAAAATATATTGGCCTAAAATTTTGACTATTCAACTAATTGAATACGTAAATACGTAATGACAGGATATTGGACCTTATAGATTATTTGGAAATAGTAACGAAAGATACCAGGGGTTGGTTGACCGTACGTGAGCGTCATTATGATATATGCGCATATTGTTGTTGTTAAAAACATTTTACAGAAACGTTGGATATCGGACAAATAACTTGTTATTAACTGTTTAGATTTCTGACATATTCCTTATCTTAATCAGGACCTAACTACAGTCGGTGGAACTTATCGGAGAACTGTATATCTGATAATTTTATGACATTTTTGTTATTTCACATAATAACTTTGTTTTAGTTTTTGTGAAATTATCTTGTTGAAAACATCTATTCATAGTTTTCAAGTTCGCTATGTTGTCTCCATTTTCTCCATACAATTAGCATCAGCGGGTGGAGTTACAAAGATTGCTAGGCTCTGAGCCAATGGGATTGTAGGAATTTCGGTCATGTAATGAGTATCCATGAGTATAGGTTATATAAAAGATCAAAAGTCGTAAATATGGTAGATGGTCTCGGGGTCCGAGAGGTCGTTACGCTGTCCAAATGCAGAGCGAATCAGACGGAATAAATGTTGGTATTTTAAAAACAAGATACCCAGTGTCAGACAAAGATTGATAGAATTTTTAAAGAAACCATACAATACAATAGATCATATATAGTATGATACTATCATAGCGACAGGCACTCATTGATAGCTAGTTTGATTTGTGGTATCCATGTTCCAGGGCCGCCTTACAAATGATACAATTGTATCATTGATTTCAGCTAGAAAGTATCCACATTCCAGGGCCAAATATAATACCGCAGGAAAGATTGGGTAAAAGATGGCGAGAAACACAAGGAATGGCAAATATTCTCATTATGCATATATGTGATATTACAGAATAAATTGTTGACTTTTATTGTTGAATTTAAAACAAAAGACTGGATGTTTATTATTTAGAAGGAATTGTGTTGTGATTGTGGAGCGATATCATTAGAATATATCCATCAACTATCTCGTAGATTCAGAAGACTAATTTAACCACAGAAGGTTACTGTGATATCATTGGAGTGAAAAAAAATGATACAAATATATCAACAGAATCAAAGATACAAGTGTATCATTGATACCGGGATGATACAGAGATATCATTAAGACTTTCATATCCATGAAACTGGAATGATACAAGGATATCGTTGATACCTTCCTATCCATGAAACTGGAATGACACAGATGTATCATTGACGGATATTTACTTATCCATGAAACAGATGTATCATTGACTGATACATTCATATCCACCGACCGAGCTAGTATGATACAGATGTATCAATAGCGAATACAATTGTATCAGTCATACTAAAGAATAATAAATCAGTCTGATACAGTTATATAATTGACTGAAACGGAAATAATGATACAGGGGTATCGTTTTAAGAACCTCCATCGGGACTTAAAGTGGATATTTTCTGCCAAACGAAATCATGCCATACGACCTGATTCGGAAGCAGTATCAGGTCATAACAGAACTGGCAAAGTGGGATTGGGCAAAGCTTTCAGAGATGGCGTACTTCATCGACAGTGGGAGTCCCCTGATGGGACCAGTAACCATTGGCAAATGTTACTACAGCCTGAATTCCGGAAGGAAGTGTTCCACCAACCTCATACGGCCAAAACTGCAGCCCACTTGGGAGCTTCAAATACTATCCCGAAGATTAAACAACGATACATTTTGTATGGTCTCAGTCAGGATATCAAACGTTGTTGCAAACAATGCGATACTTGTGGATTTAGAAAATCACCCAAACAACGACAACTTCCCTCCGGCATTATCAAGTTGGTGCTCCAATGGAGAGGATATCCGTGGATATTTTGGGTCCTCTGCCTAGATCAAACAAGGGAAATCAGTATATTCTCATCTTGAATGACCATTTGATCCGGTGGGTGGAAGGATATGCTACAAGGAATCAAGAAGCAGGAACAGTTGCAGATAATACAGTTAAAGAGTTTATCTGTCGTTGCGGTGTACCTAGAGAATTACATTCAGACCCGGGAAGTAACTTCCAGTCTCAACTACTCCAAGAAGTCTGTACTTTGCTTGGAATCGAGAAAACCCGGTCCACCCCGTATCATCCCCAATCCCATGGCATGGTCGAGAGGTTTAACAGGACCCTTGAAGATGGTCTTTTAAAGATGGTCCAGAAAAAACAGAAATATTGGGACAAGCAGCTTCCCTTTGCTCTAATGGCCTACCGATGCTCAGTTCATGATACAACACAGGAAACCCCAAATATGCTAATGCTAGAGCGTGAGTTTAGGAGACAAGTTCTTTTTCCGTGCACTGTTATACAGACAAACTGGATCACCGAATGCGCTCTCTTAACTCAGCGGCTAGGACTTTCCTTAGATCTGATGACAGGACGCCGAGGGGAGATGGACAGAATATGCCGCTGAGTTAAGAGAGCGCATTCGGTGATCCAGTTTGTCTGTATAACAGTGCACGGAAAAAGAACTTGTCTCCTAAACTAACCTGTCACTGGGAAGGTCCGTTTCAGACTGTCAGCAAATTAGATGGTACAGTGTATCGGATACAACGGGTCCCCAATGCAAACCCTAAAGTAGTACATTTTGATAGACTAAAACCATATCAATTTCAGACGTTGGGAAATTCAACTGACAAACAGACTAGGACATAGAAACGAACAGAATAGTAACGGAGCACAAATGGACAATAAATAGGTCATGCATAGGTTTGAATGAAAAGTAAATTTATCATTCATCTTGTACAGCTACTCCATGACGAACGATACTAGGAATGAGTTCTTTTGTGTATGTGGAAGGGGATACAAGTACAGCAACAATTTAGAGAGGCACAAAACGCACGGCTTCATGTGTTCTTCAGACCTTGCCGTCGAATGCCAGTGTTGTCATGTGCCAATAGAAGGACAGAAAAACTTCATGATACATGCGGGCAAATGTTTCATGTCTCCATTTGTGAAAAAAGCACGGGCAATGGCAAAACTTCCGAAGAGGCGGAAGCGGCAAGCATTAGCAACGGTAACAGGGAGAGAGAGAGAGAATTAAGGTTTAATGTCGCATTCAGCAATATTTCAGCTATAAGCGACGACCAAACAAAATTCTAAGTAATCAATTAAAAAACTCGATAAACTAATGCGTTAAAACAGGTACAAACATTAAAATTTGTACAACAAACCAATCTCTCTCAAATAATTTAAAATACAATCCTCTTTCACTCTGCTAAAAAGATCTTCCAGCGTGGCTGCTCGATAAAAAGTATCTCTTACAATCTTAAAATCTATGCAGTCTATGAGAATATGTTTCACCGTGAGATCTCCGTGACAAAGTATACACCTTGGAATCGGCTCCTGTTTCAGTAAATATTCATGAGTTAATCGTGTGTGACCGATCCTACATCGTCTGATCATGACCTGGTCGAAACGCTTATGACTGTTCAGATGAGTATAACCAACCGTTCTTCTGAACTCGTGAAGTTTGTTATTTTCCATAGTATCCCATATAAAAGGCTCCTGTTTCACTAAATATTCATGGGTTAATCGTGTTTGACCGATCCTACATCGTCTAATCATGGCCTGATCGAAACGTTTCTGACTGTTCAGATGCGTATAACCAACAGTTTTTGTGAACCCGTGAAGTTTATTATCCAGAGTATCCCATAAAGCTTTCTTACATAAACGCGGATAGGTCTGAAATCGCTGTATGGAATTCCAACAGGATCAACTTCTTCATCTAGAGCTGCTTTATCGAAGAAAAGTTGGAAGACTACCTACAGATGCTTCATGTCCAGAATGCAGCATCAGGAAATCATCCCCCGCCTTCTGGGACTGGAACACCATGGCGCATAGTTACCAGATCCGAGCAAGATTTGTTGAATCCAAATTTGAACTCTAATGATTCTCCAAGCTCTGAATCTAATGAATCTACATGTAATAATGATATTGAGCAGTCACTATCTGATAATATGCTACAACAACAACAACATACTGCTGAATCTACGTGATCTTGAGCAGTCACTGTCTGATAAGATGCCACAACAACAAAAACATTCTGCTGGACAGTCTACAAAATGGTTAGGGAATCAGGCTTCGAATGAATCATTTAATAGCTAGATTGATAACGGTAATCCCTTAGCTTATGAAGAGTTTAGTGAACGCTTCAGGATTCATTTTCATGACAAACAACACCTGTCCGATGACATGAGGTTAGTGTAGTAAGAGAGAATTTTAAAATGATAGATTTACCTTGTAGATCATAGGCTATATATATGATATACATACATACATATTTGTGTTAGTTAAGTGTTATGAAAGTAGAAATAGAGACAGTTAGGGATCGTTCAAAATTTATCTTGGGGGGGGGGGGCGGTGGAAATTCAGCTGATGACCCTAAGTTATGTGTGACCCCCTCCTTTGGCTGGAAGGTTACCAGTGACCCCCCCCCCTCCTCACCCGTAACCATATTTATCAATGACCTCCCCCCCCATCTCACCACACACACACGCCCAATTCCAACGAATCCAGGTCATTTCCCCCCATGGATATTTCCCCCAGCGGACATTTCCCCCAGTGGGCATTTCCCCCGGTTGACAATACCTTCAATGGACATTCCCCCACCCTTTTAGGTTATTTTGAACATAGTTTTTAAATAATTTGGCACATCATATATTATATAGCACATTTTTAAACAATATAATGGATCACATAGTGATAACATATAAATCATATTATATATTCAACATTTTGAGAAAATATATCACATTGTGGTAAAATAAAAGATGTATTTTTAAACAATATTATTTTGTTCTATTTTTTACCTCAGTTTTCACTTCAGTTCGGTTTTATGCTCATCAAAATGGCTTCAAGACACCGACCTACGAACAGTTAATGTTATGCTATATTCCTACATTGTGAAACACCCTGCCAGAAAATACTGGCTCGGGTGAGAATCGAACTCACGACTTAGCTAGTATTTTCTGGCAGGGTGTTTCACAATGTAGGAATATAATTAAATTATAAATTATAATTTATCCCTGAAGATGACTGAGATTATGCTATATACCATGCATACATCTTTCATATTGTTTTTAAATGTGCTTACTGTATAATACTGATATATACTGTGTATATGTATAATATCTTATCACTTTGTGACTCAATTATCGTAAAACATATGTGGAAATCCTTATATATATATAAAAAAATGCGTTACTACAAAATTATTTAAAAACTATGTTTAAAATAACCTAAAAATATATAGTGGGGGAAATGTCCACTGGGGCAAATGCCCACTGGGGAAATGTCCGTACACCATTCTAACATAGCCAGGGGCACCAAATGATGCAGTGTGGAATTATATTAAGACCGATTGAAAAGACGTTAATAATATGAAGAGCTATTCGTTGATAAAATGATTCGCAGTATGGTATTATACATATGAACAAGTGACAGGGAACGTGACACAGTTCTTCACTACGACGTAGCTGCGAGAAGCTCGGAGATTACATTCTATATGGCATTTATTTGCATTCACCGGTTTGAGGTAAAATTATGTCATACTGCATCATGATGATAGATAATACTACATACAACCGCTCAGGGAAACAATGAGGTTACGTTTGTTATACTGACACCGAGATAAACTTAATAAAAATACGGACGAATCCGACATGATTAATTTCATGCATTCATCATGTCGGCTTCACTACAAAAACCCTGCAAAAAATAGACGGCGTTTTATTATTATAAAACTATTAAAATTATTATATTTTATAATATTATCCTCATCATGACATTAAATACCGTCAGTGCAACTTGTCTTGTAGTACGCCACAATATTTCATGCATTCATCATGTCGGCTTCACTACAAAAACCCTGCAAAAAAATAGACGGCGTTTTATTATTATAAAACTTAAAATTATTATATTTTATAATATTATCCTCATCATGACATTAAATACCGCCACAATTTATTTCTTCACCTTTGGGGCAGCATAAATAATTGAATGGTTTGTTTCAGTATCAAAATGCGAGCCATATTCATTTAGTTAGTCACTGCCCACAATATCTAGGCTGCACTGCACCTGGATGTGTTTAGATAAAGGATGTGCTAGATGCACTGTGTACAAACTCAAAGTCTCATGTACAAGTCTCATGTCCTACTACACTACAGAAGGTTTGTTCAGAGATTAATGCCAACAGAACATATGTCTATCTATGCTACTGTATGTTGTTTAGGCATATGATAAACCATAGAGCCTACTGTTTTAGAAGGCTCCATGGATAAACAAAGCTGTGTTCTGATACATGTGTTTCCTGATCCAAAGTCCACCATGGTTCTTCGACCTAAAAACATGAAATTCATACAGAATCTCAAGAAATCCTAGCTGAATAGCTCTCCATTTATCAAGTTACTGATGACCCCCCTCTACACACACAGACTAGTTACACATGACCCCCCCCCCCCTTCGTAGGGCTCGAAGTCATTGGTGACCCCCTCAAATTCCACCGCCTCCCCCTCCCCCTCAGGATAAATTTTGAATGGTCCCTAATATATATTGGTAGCATATTAGATATTTTGAAATGATCTTTTGTAGGAAGATCTGTGGATTATAATGGTGTAGTCAAATATTGTATGGTGTTAAAATTAATAAAGTTACATGGTAAACTAACAAATTAAATGTTGAAATATGCTGCCAAAAGCCATCTTTTGGCATATATCTTAAATAGTACTTTAGATATAGTATTGATATTTTGTTGTATTAATGAGACCAGTTGGCTCTACAGAATGATCATTTCAATGTTCCGTTTTGAGTTTAATGATCCTCCTGGGAACATAAATTACCTTGAGAAAGAAACACAAATTATACCAGAGGGGCCAGATTTAGAGGAGATATCTTGGTTTTAAGATTTTCTCTCTCCCGGGTCCGTGCTTGGTAGATCAAGCCTGGCCAGTATCACAAGATAAGTCAGCATAGTTCATACTACACAACAGATTACAATGTGGAACCATTTATTTACCACGTTTAACAGTATAGAAGATTAGGACCAAAGCAGATGTACCCTGCTCATGTACATGTACATTTACAAGTGTAGCATATAGTATAGGAGAGGAATAAAGCAGATTATACTGAGAGAAACAACACAATGCATTATATTGCATGGTGGTAACTCGCAGAAAGGCGCAATGTTACAAGAGGTGTAGTGTAACCCGGGCATTCCATGAAACTCTGTCTTCCATGAGGGACAATTGCTTACATAGAAGATGACATTTCAACTTTGAACACTTGGTGGCAAAATCACAAACTAAAATGCCTCGTCAGTCACTGGGAGAACCAGACTTTAGCTTGGTGGGAGCATTCAGTGGATCTGCTGGAGAAGACGCCATATAATGGATGACGAAATTTGAGCTATTTGCAAACAGTAAACGACTGAACCGGAACACGAAAACAACAATGCTTCCCCTGCTGTTGACAGACAATGCACTTCGTTGGTACACACGTTGGTACAGGAATGACTATGCTGAACTGAAACCAGCATTCCTTGAAAGGTATGGACCAGATGAGCGGACTAAGTGCGACTGCTCTGAACCAACTGAAGAAGGAAGACGATGAAAAAGTAAGTGATTTTGTCACCAAAATACAGAAGGAGGGTGGAACACTAGATCTTGGAAAAGAACAGTTGATATCTGTCGTTTTGAGTGGGATGAAGGCCCATCTTCGTCAGTTCGTCTTGCAGCGTGATTATACGACACAGAAGGAACTTTCTCGCAGTGCTGCGCTGGCAGAAATTACATGTGTTTCGGAGAAGAAGAAAGATGACATTGCTGTACTGCCGGCCATTACACGACTCGAAAAACGCTTGGACGAGCTGTCCACGCTGAATTTCGACAGGCTCTACCTCAAAACTGGGCCGATCAAATCTCCTAGCATCAGGCTCAGCGATCAAGCAACGCTGCCAGCTGCGGAGGTGCAATATTATCACCAGTACTCGGTCGACGTTCAGTACAATACCAACCACCAGGGTTAGTATGTTCTGAGATGGATTCTAATACCAGCTTGCTATTTAGAATAGAAAAGTTTTACAGTGAAATATGTGAATGACACCTGGGTAAATCGACCAACCTTTGAATGCCGACATTATCTGTCGTCGAAATACTTCAAAGCACTTACACATTGATTATGGTGGTCAAGGTCAACCCAGCCGGGCTGACAAAGACACAAAAAACCGCCGAGAACAGCGAAAATCTGACGAATCAACTCAAACCTTCACCATTTACTGACGCCAAAAATGTTCACGAAAAATACTACACAAGAAATCTGGGAGGATACCAGCTTGAAACCCCAGAAATACTTAAAATAACAGACAAAATTGCTAGTGCAAATGACTCCGTTTGACTACATTCACAGCAACCCATAAAGATTGAAACAGCTTTCTCACATAAGTAAAGATAGAGGGTTGGAAATCGCTTTATGGGACCCAAGAGGATCACCCTCAATACCTAGGGCTGCCTTAGCCATTTTATCAGCCTCAGTATTGTCTTTGATGCCAATATGAAAATGACTAGGCACACAACAAAACACAATATCTATTGATCTAATCTACAGTCATATAATTGTAGAATATTCAAGATGGTGGATGAGTCGAAGTTCCACATTTAATCGCTTGAAGGCATGACAGTGAATCTAAGAATATGATTTTTTTTCCTTTTACTGGACCCAATACCTTTCAAAGCCGGCAATATAGCATTTGCTGCTGCACTGAATATAGATCTTTTACCTGGTAGTCGACATATTTTACTTTTGCAACTAAAGATAGTAGCGTATGCTACACTTTCACCGTCTTTAGATCCATCTGTCATCTGTTGTATTCAAGGCATTTCCGGTTTCTGTTCCTTGCAGTGACTTACCGAAATCTATTCCTGATTTAGCTGCATCAACTAGACAAGGAAGACAACGATTCTTCAGTCTGCTCTTTTTTACGGAAGCAGGTCAACTCAGAGGATACAGATTTATTACAGAGAGCTTCTGCTGGTCAGTCGTCAAACCCCGAGCGGAGGAGGCAGGGTGTAGATAGCCTGACTGCTTCCAGTCACCAGGATATCAATACAAAGATTAATTCGGTTTTACGGGGTAAAAACATGATCTTTGGTTGCTTCTGTTCTGGAAGATGGGAGGGATACGGATTTGATATTTTTTAAACATCATGATGTCGCCGGTATCATTGAAAACTGTTGACCACTTCTCTCCAGCAGGAAACTAGTCTACTTTTTTGTATACTATGATTGTCTTTTTGAATTTGGTGCTAGTAGTGTTATATGGAATGTGGAATAGGTCTTTCGATTATGGACGCGGATATTCATTAATGGACGACGGCTGAATTATGAATGACGGACCAGGCGCTTGTAATAAGTTTTTTTACCAGCTGTGCAGTGGGGAAAGAATAAAGCAACCGCGCGTACTAATTTTTACCAGTCTTTGTCCTCATCTTACTCGAAATTTATTTTTTTATGAAGCCATGTGGTCTGTTCATCATGCCCAAGTGTTCTTATGTTGGAGCCTCTCCAGATCGCATCTGTACGTGCGACTGTCGTGGTGTCAGTGCCCTTGAAATTCGTCATGGAAGTGTGTGAGGCAGCTGGCAGAAAAAAAGACTTCTTAGAGAAAGTTGGACATCTTCGTCATAAATATTATACACAAATGTGCTTCCCAAATGACTTATGTCATTTTGTTGTATGGACACCTGTTGAAGTAATTCACCTCGATCCAGATTACTGGAGACCTGTGTTTCAGAATTTGCAGCTATTGTGTGTAAGTACCTTTTCAATATCTTAACTCGTTGCTTTTGTCCAAAATGTGATAAAGTTTATCTGGAGTCTGAAAAAACTTCTGAGGTGGACGAGCAGAGCGTATTGTGTACTACATGTGACTTGTGGTATCATTGGGGATGTGCTGGTCTGACCCGTGAGCCCACAAGTCACACTGGTGTTGCAGTACATTTTGGAGAGAGAGAGAGAGAACGAAGGTTTAACGTCGCATTCAGCAATATTTCAGCTTTTTTGCAACGATCAGTACATATGGGGATATTTATGTTGCTGCACTGTAATCTATCTTCACGTTTCAATTCCATCATTTCCATACTATTTCCCGAGTGCACAGGAGCATACTGATATCACTATGCCAGACATAGTGTACACCACAAGTGCTTTAACAGGTCACCTGGCACACCATATTGGGCCCCAGGATGGCCCCTATATGACTCAAAATCCACTAAACCGCCATCTTTCGCTACTACTCCTCGCTTGTGCATGCACACCATGACATCACTTTCACTCAAAAATACTGCAAGCATGGTATACTCAAAGAGCTTCAATGTGACACCTGCACAACCCATTGGCACCAAGAATGGCCCCTAAATCGCTTCACCTCGGCACACCAAAATGCCCTCTTTCGCTATGCTCTAAGAAAGCATGGCGCATATTTAAGATGTCTTTAGTATGACCTAGCTGGACTGAAATATGTGAACTTTATTAGATTTAAGAACACAAAGTTCTTATTATCGAAGTTGCTTCCTAGGCGATACACCATTCAGAGAGTGGTTTGGGAGAATTGAGGAAGTGAAGTCCCTCTGTCCAGGCGTACCACTGATACACCATTCAGAGAGTGGTTTGGGAGAATTGAGGAAGTGAAGTCCCTCTGTCCAGGTGTACCACTGATGCCACGGCGTTTAAAGCGACTGCAATTCCGACCAGTAGAAAAGGAATACAGAAGAAACTGTGTACCGGTTTGCGGAATCCAGTAGAAGTCCTTGAGAATCCAGACAGACCAAACATTAAATTGTAACTATATTCCAGTGGTTGATGCACTGTCTCTAAGAGCAGGAACAGCTATTCCCCCGAAATTTCATATTTTGTAAAAGCATCAATGACTGTCAAAAGGTATTGTTTTAAACAATTTTTTTGCAAACACTGTTTACAATGGGGCACAATAAGCCCAAGGCTCGTTGGCGTGTCCTCCTATAGGTATAATATATGATACATGTTGTTTAAACGAATACATTGATAATATAGAAAAGGTATTCAGCATGTTCCGAATGAACGCAAGATGCGATTAAGGCAGTTTCTTTAACATATACCGCTCACGTACTCTAGAGCATGTTGTGGGTACAGTCCGAGAGAAACATGGAGGATGAACATGGATGCATCAGTCCGCATCTGCACAAATGCTGCTGGTATGGGAATTAACTTCAGAGGAGTCAACTTGGTCCGCCATTCGACATAGACACATTCCTGCAACAAATCGGCAGCAGAGCTGGGCGTAATGTTGAAAAAATGGCGCTTCATTTCTTGCTCTTTATGTGTCGTCAGTGCAATAAATCAGACAAAGACACGAAGATGTATTGCAACAATGTGGATGAATGTCGTCGCAATGCATTATGTAGTCTATACGGCAACTTTAGTATTCTCATTTGACAGTGGCAGTGATAGTGAAAATGACTCCGATTCTGAGAATAAGTGATCATGAACTTGGGAAATTATGTGAACAATATGATGAATAATTTGAATTGATAGTTTTGTCATACCGGGTTTTGTAAAATGTTTGATGGTGTCCAGAGAGAATGCCAGACACTAAGCTAGGGTATATATTTATCGAAATATATTAACATCTTCAGGAATATGCCCATCCCAGGTACATCTACCAATCTGTTTTGTCATTAACACTGTATCTACATGTATTCATATCGTTCATTTCGCGACAGACAAAGATTACAGATGTTCAATGACAAATCATATGCAACCGTTCATTGGAGAATTGCCATATTTAATTACTTAATGGTGAGGGAGTTTTAATTGCAGTTCATTTTTTTCTTTGGGTTCAAATATTGAAATTGTATGCCCAGCTGATTTTTTTATGCACATATATATAATTATTGCGTCAAAGATGAAATATGAATGAAATCGATCATAAATGCATAGTTTTTTTTTACTTTGAATGTATCACCATCATGTTACATGTACAATGAAACCTCGGCTTCTGACCAGATTTTAATGTCAGTTTTGATAGGTTCAAAGAGAGAGAGAATTAAGGTTTAATGTCGCGTTCAGCAATATTTCAGCTATATAGCGACGATCAAGCAAAATTCTAAGTACTCAAGTCACTAACTTAGTAATCCAACGCATTAAAACATACACACATTCAAACTTATGTAACAGCCCGATTTCTCTTAAATAACCCAAGATGCAATGCTCTCTCACTCGACTAAAAAGATCTTCAAAAGTAGTCGCTCGATAAAAAGCATCTCTTACAATCTTAAAATCTATGCATTCGGTGACAGGTTCAAATGTTTTCACTGTATATAGTGTCATATGGGATACGTTAGCTGAAATTCGACTGTTTTAAAATAACTTTTTAACAATAATTATGGCACAGCAGCACAAGAGTCCATTTCGAAGCTGAAAGTTGTCTCCCGTGACTATGGAAATAGTTGCCAACATTAATATTGTCTGTGATGTTAGAAAAGCTGGTTATCAGTTGAATGTTTTTGGTTATCCGGAATGTACTATTACGTATAAATGGCATCTATACCTGTACTAATATATAATAGTACAACTGGATCAGTTTGAATATTAGTGTAAATAATAAGTCTATGCATTCATCTGGTTCGCAGTCCGTTGGATAATTTAGATAACATAATCTAAAATTGAGGAATTCGTATTTTATTTTCGAGACAATATCATTGCTGCAGAAATATGGCATTTGTGTGTCATCAACATCTGTTTACAGAAAGAGAGAGAGAGAGAGAGTTTGTCCAGTACCATGATGTTCACGTGGGAAAGTGTCTGATCGGTCCAGTACGCCAGATGCACACACTACGCCTTAAGGTCACAGTAGGCCTACACAGTCTTCCAACACACTGCTAGTTGGGCTCAACGGAGAATTCTGATGATATCCACGTTTGCCTTCTCCTGTTCTTCAACAGAAAGCTACTAGCGAGGAGAAAAAGAACCTGTCTCGTGTCCGTGCTCGTCTGGCCAGCTGAATCACCGCTGCCTGAAGTGCCTGCAACCATACCATTCGATGTTATTGGGGATAATTTTCACCGGACAATTTGTCCAAATTACAGGAGTCAGAACAACGGCGAAGTATACATTGGTTTCTGTATCTGACTTTAAACAAGCATATTGTTTGCAGCCACCAACCAGATGCAGGACAACAGATGGATGTAGAAGAAGCCCCGAGCATTCATTTTTTCCCCCATCAGAGGGTGATGTGTCCTCGCTATGTGGAGATATGATTTTCTACCTGTGCCAAACAGCTGTGAAGCACCTGCCATTCTTGAGTGGATTCAAGAGATGTGTTTCTGACCGTCTGGACCACCAATTCCTACCTGAGACGTCAAAAAAGTCGGAGTTCGTTGTATGTGAATTCATCGGGAAGCGGGAGAATGACAGCGAGGGGATCATAAATATTGTCAACACAATGCACGAGGCAACCATCCAGAAGTGATTAGCCCATTTGTATTTGGTGGAGATGTCCTGACCAATGAAGGGGCTTACTTCGCTCAACAAGCCATAGCAAATGGACTTACTGACTACGAAAAATTGGATGGTTTATTTAATGTAATTACATACAATGATGTACAAA
The DNA here is from genome assembly GCA_036873755.1 of Hanleya hanleyi. NCBI lineage: Eukaryota > Metazoa > Mollusca > Polyplacophora > Lepidopleurida > Hanleyidae > Hanleya > Hanleya hanleyi. The sequence continues at coordinate 173,061 of JAVTVY010053444.1, forward strand.
TTACAATGGTAGTTCTCTTCAACTTTATGTAAAGACCAACAAAATGCATAACTTACTCACTAGGATAGTGAATTTTATTAACAATGGGCTTGTTTTCCTGAATGCCAACACAGTTTGCTCAGACAGATGTACTTATAGGGCCCATTACTATCTCACGAAAAGAGCTAGAAGAACTACCTCTTTCGCCGAACTTCGTTATTAAGGACTTCGTTTTCATAAACCTGATAAAATTCAAGTATTTCCTTCCAGCGCCCAGGTATAGCTGGATCCGTCTCACGGTTTCTTTAGATTCGAATACATTTTGATCGACTGTGAGTAAACAAATTATATTTTCATGATAAAGATGTTTTTTCTAACTATGCCAATTTAGCCACACATCTCAAGGAGAAAGTTTGAAATAATTAACATAGTCGACACTGTATTGTAGATATTGTTTTATCTACATTGGCATTTTTCACAGTAAACCACAAGCGAAATATTTTCATACATATTAACCAACCACGGGTGGCATTTCTTGGTCTTTCCTCTGGATTTTAAGGTATACAGTGGAAAGTCTATTTGCTGAATTTTCCTATGTGACCCGTGCACATGGTCAGAGTAGTCATCCATTTGACATGTGCATTTTCTAATCCTTCACCAGTTTTCAACACATGACAATCAGAATGAGATGTACTTTGAATACCGAATAAAAAGTAAGATTGGTAACTTCATTCTATTAAAATGTAACTGTGATACTTGCGTAAGTGTCAATCGGACAGTGGCGTTGTGCATTAAACTAACATTAATCTCACAAGTTCAATGTTAATGAACTCATAAATCCTATAATTAAGATCATCTTGAATATGACAAACTTGCGTTGCAAAAGTAAAACAGTTACACTTTAAGCTGCATGTTATAATGGTATACTATATAATGTAGGAAATAAAAAATAAACCCTGCTTCTGCTCAAAGAGAAGTGTTGTGGTTTTTATAGAAAGCACTGATTAAGGACGGGGAGTGCACCATTTCTAAGGATCTTCAACCAGAAGCAAAATGTATTTTTTCTTGACCCAAGAAAATTCTTGATATCAACCGTTCAACCTTGATATCATGAATAGAATAGAATTTATTTGCCAAATTGTCACCCATAATGGAGCAAACAATCATAGATTGGAATGAGGTTAACTGCTCCCAAAATATGATTTACATATAACGAAATGATTGCCTGAATTACGGAATGGAGACTCTGTTACCCTAGTGTCAGTATGGATAGGAAAAGTTCAGCTCACTGTTATTTGTGTATTTCTAGCCAATGAAACTTTTTAACCCTACCTGGCCGGGGGCATTATCACTCCCCCCCCCCCTACCACACTTTCTGCGCTATATTCGGAACGAAAAAAAATGGAGAGCTGAAACTCCGTGACTTTATAGTTTGTCATATTGCGGTCATTTTGCATGACCCCCGAGCAGGGGATCATGGGTAAATCCAAGATGCCGGCCACATGGGATAGCAGAAAAGTGATATTTTTGTCATATTTCTTCAAAATTTCTACTTTTCCGCGATGAAAAGTGGGCAAAAACTATTTTATTTTACATCACATTAATATTTACTAATTTGTCATGCAGTTTTTACGAAGAAATTGCAAAAATAAAAAATTCGGAAAATCGACCAAAAATGCCGGTTTTTCACATTTTCTGGTAGAGATTGACCCTTGGGTAGAGAGTGATCAGTTTCAGCCCCCTAGCTCGAGGGGTAAGAAAAATGTTGCCCCCCCCCCAGGCCTGGACAGGTCTCAAAAAGCCCAGGCCAGATAGGGTTAAGTTTCATAGCCAAGACTTTAGAACAACATGGCACTAGAACCTAAAAACAACCATCGCGTGTATATTACATTAGTATCACTCCAAGTTTACTGAAGACAAAAAAAAACAACAGAAAAATAAACTGACAGAAGCAGCATCTAATGTGTGAGAGTAATACATGTGTGTATTATATCTCACCTGCGGCACCACCCTGGTCAAGGTTCAGACCCATAGCATGATGTAGTGCGTTCAGTCTGGAGTTCCTCGACCCTAGAAGATTGACAGCAGCGAGTATCCCATCAGGTCCGAGCTGCTCTTTCCTTGATAGTTTTGTAGAAGAGGTTGGAATGATTCTTCCACTTGTCCGTGATGTCTGACAGTTGCAGATTTATCAGATGTTCTGATGTTCTCCATCGCCATCAGAGCTGATCTTTTCACATTCATCTGAAAGTTTTTGTAGGAACCTTTCCTCCAAATCCTCTTGGAGCAAATGTGATTCAAGAATAACACTGGCAAGAGTTTTTCAGTCTCTGCCACTTCCCTTATATGCGTTGTAATTGGCAATAGCTTTCACGACGCGATTGAGTCCTTCATCGTTGACCCACTTCACTTTTGTCTGGCGTTCATATTGGGTAGTTTTCTGTAACTAGATCAAGAGCCATTTGTTAGCAATATGTAAAACAGAATTTTAGTAGTATCGAGGGATTCAGCAATATATGTAAATAAATGTGGTTAAGCCATTATATATATTCATGGTTGTATTATAAAAGGAGAGCTGCCACGTTAACCCCTCCAGTTTGTACATGTATGCAGTCTCTCTCCACATATAAGTGCCAACATTATGCTGCAAATGTCCTCGTACATGTTCTGGTGATTATGGACGCGGATATTCTCTAATGGACGACGGCTGGATTATGAATGACGGACTAGACGCTTGTAATGTAATTTTTGCATGAATTTCTGGAGTTCAATAAAAAAATTGATTGTGCGCTTCAATACAAAATCATAGGAGAAACAATGTATCCATCTTTTTCAGGGGTTTTAATTAGCAGAGTTATCACATGAGATTGGCCCCAAACCCTGATTGAAAATTTGACTAATCAGTCAGCCTACTTATGTAAGAGTCCTTTATTATGTGAGAAAATATATTTATACTTATCTCTTAAATTGAGCTGATGTACGCGCACATTGAAACTTAATTTAGAATGAAACTTGTTAAAATTTATGATGATTTATAGTGTTATTCAATAATTTTGTCTGAATATTTGAAAGAGTAATAGTAGAGAAAAAACTAGAGAAGAAAACTAAAATACCACCCCTGAAGATTATAAAGGTGTAGTGACTAAAACTTGGGCCTATATCTTGTGAAGTTGAAAAGAATGTTGAGACCCATACTTTCCAATTGACAGGATAAGCTTACCTTTGCATCTGATGATTCAAAGCGGCATCTTGGATGATTCGCTTCAGATCTTACTGGACTCTGCGTTTATACTCCTCTATGGTTTGGCGCAGGCGTGATTGGGGTAAATTCATGTTTGAGCCAATTGTTTTGCCTAGGAGTAGAAACGGGTGTCGAGGCCGAGCTTTGCAGGGCAGATAATGATTTTTTTTTACATTGACCCGACTTGGGAGTCACCGATTGTAGTTGTGAAAATCCCTACGTCTCACTTTTCCCATTTATTTGATTTAACAAACCGTTCCTCTCCTCGGATAATCTGTGGAAACGATTTTCAAATTCGTCGTCAACTTTTTCCATTTCGTCGTCACTTTTCCCATTTATTTGATTTAACAAGCCGTTTCTCTTCTGGGATAATCTGTGGAAACGATTTTGAAATTCGTCGTCAACTTTTTCCAGTCGCTTGAGTTTATTGAAACACTGTGGCAAACGAAGTCCGTGCGAAACATGACGTTGTAGTACACAGATTTTTGCTTGTTTTTCTGTAAGACGCACGCTTGTTGATTGCCTGGTCACATATACCACATGCTGGATCCATTTTCCAGGGTTATCATTATAAATTAATGCTTAAGTAGATCTCATTGTGAATAAGTATGCTCGCCTGACAAATATTGTTTACGATATGGTCTCTCGTATTCATGGTTTGATCATCTGTGATGACGTAGTCAGCCGGAAAATATAACACGGTCTCTCATTGGCTTAGCGGAAAAGACACAATGCGGCTGCGCGCCAGGCATTTGTATGGGGGTGCCGTCAAATGTTGTTTACTCACAGTTTGGAGGTTACAATCTCTGTTGTTGGGAGAATGAACAGCAAATACAATGGTTGTTCTTATATATAGTTTTCGTATCATGAATCAGACAAACTAATGTGATATATTTAACCTCCATTTACAGTTGTTCTGTTTCTGGTTTTTGTGGCATATATATTTACACTGTGTAACACAAATCTAACAGGATTCGGTATACTGTGACCAAGTTCCAAGATACATGGAGCTACTCCGATATACATATATGCACAGGTGATGTTCGTCAACCAGATTTCATAGAATGAGATCCTTTACCCTCATCGCAAAGTAGGCAGGAAGTGTTCTTGTACCGACTTGGAGACGTATAAATAGTTTCAGAGCGCTATGATATAGCTCTCCTCCAAAAAAAAAAAAAAGAATAGCAGCTGTCTGTTTGAGAATTCAGTAATCTTAACCATTTTACCATGTTTTCGTCAATATTACAAGATTTCTGTATATGCACTGAAGGCTACGTATACCTGAATTTACACAACTTACACACTGGAGACAAGAACAGATCCAATGAACTACTGCTTTAGGTATTTTCAAATGCTACTAATCACACCCTACATCTGACCCATGCAAGCCGGTGTGATGGTGGTCAGCTGGTGTGCATAAAATACTTGTTGTTACAGATTGGGATTTCTTTCACATTTCTTCTGCAGTTATGGGCAATATTTAGGGATTCATTCACGGGAAATAGCTGGCCGTCAATCCGGGAGGGAGGAAATTTGGCTTTATGTCACACTCAAGTTTGTTTCACTCATATGGTGACAGTCAGTTTGGTTGGTGGAGGAAGCCGGAGTACCCGGAGAGAACCACCGCCCTTCGGCAAGTAACTGACAAACTTTCACACCTGGCCGTCAATCCGATAGGTCTGTTTCATAACAGGACGTAGTCCACTTAGAGATGTCTAGAACTCATGGACTTCGAAATGTAGGATTACATTATATATTTAATACACATATATGAGGAGAAGATTCGCATCTATACCACCCAGACTCGTTGTCACAGGTAATGCCCCCCATACACATTTAACAGTCGCCAATGAGAACCAAGAACAATAGAAGTTATCAATTGCTGGTGATCTACAGATGTACTGAAAGATTTGCGTGTTAAAGATGTAGGATCGACCATACACGATTAACTTACGAAAATTTACTAAAAAAAGAGCCGGTACCAAGGTGGATTCCATGCCACAAAGATCTCACTGTGAAACATATTCTTATAGACTGTATAGATTTTAAGATTGTAAGAGATACCTTCTATCCGGCAGCTACGCTGGAAGATCTTTTTAGCCGAGTAAAAGGAGATTGTATTTCAGATTATTCGAGAGAGATTGTTTTTTGTTTAAATTTTAATGTTTGTCCCTGTTTTAACGCATTAGTTTACTGAGTTACTAACTCGAATTATTAGAATTTTGTTTCATCGTCGCTATATAGCTGAAATATTGCTGAACGCGACGTTAAACCTTAATTCTTTCACTCCCTCTCATTGTTAGGTTATTATTAGCCTGCATGGCTATCATATGCCTGCACTAGTAGTGGAATGAAAATTGGTATTCCTAATAAGCAGTTGCAATGTATCTGGATATGTTATAGGGATGTATCTCAAATGTGTTGTTGTCCATTGTAGGCCAACAAGGAGCGGAATTTATCTCCCACTGGTTACTCTTTCGCTGTTTACGGTTTATGGGTTTAACTCCGAATACAATGTTATTACTGGAACTTGTTCTCACATGTGACTGTGTTTTCCAGAGTAATAAAGAACTCTATGGCAACAAACTGATTTTTTGTAGCCTCCTTTATTAGTCGAACTGACAGCAGGTTTCAGTTCTACGCGTGGTGTCAGAAGTGGTATAAGGGAGAGTTCCATAGTTAGACAGTAACCCGGGTGGAGTTAACAGCTTCCTAGAGCCAGGCAGCCGTAAATCGAGATGGAATACAGGATGAAATGACTGCATTAAGGCAACAGTTATAGGAACTTCGGTTGCGGTTAGCCCGAGGCCAACCAGCGATGCCTACACGGATTGTTCTAGCGCCGCCTGTTAAGCTTCCTGTTTATAATGAGAAAGAGGATCCATTATAAAGAGGATCCAAGTGTTTGGATAGAGCGCGCAACAAGGACAGTTGCTTCTCAACAGCTCGAGTGACGGGCAGCGGTACTGTTTCTCCGAGATTACCCGCAGGGCGCAGCTGAGGAGGAAATACGGCAGCAAAAGCCAGAGACCCCACTATTGTTATTTAATGTAATAAAACAAGTGTTTAGGGCGCGTGCGACTACGCCTCAGCGAATGCGCGAATTCTATAATCGACATCAGAGCTCAACGGAAAGCATCACCGAACATGCAACACTCTTTGGTGGCAATTTTAGAGAAGACATTCTTGTCCCAACCACCCTCATTGCAAAGATTTTTGAAAAGGCGTGTCCGCGACCGCCAAAATCTAACATTCACTGAGCTGAAGAAAGGAGAGAGAGAGAGAGAGAATTAAGGTTTAACGTCGCATTCAGCAATATTTCCGCTATATAGCGACGATCAAACAAAATTCTAATTAATGAATTCAAAAACTCGGTAAACTAATGCGCTAAAACAGGTAGACATTAAAATTTGTACAACAAACCAATCTCTCTCAAATAATTTAAAGTACAATCTTTTTTCACTCTGCTAAAAAGATCATCCAGCGTAGATGCTCACTAAAAAGCATCTCTTACAATCTTAAAATCTATGCACTCTATGAGAATATGTTACACCATGAGATCTTCATGGTAAGGTATACACCTTGGGATCGGCTCCTGTTTTAGTAAATATTCATGAGTTAATCGTGTGTTACCGATCCTACATCGTCTAATCATGGCCTGGTCGAAACGTTTATGACTGTTCAGATGAGTATACCGAATCGTTTTTTTGGACTGGTGAAGTTTGTCATTATCCACAGGAGAGAAACATAATTAAGGTTTAACGTCGCATTCAGCAATATTTCAGCTAAACAGTGCAACAAAAGTAAGTCCCCCCTAAACGATGTTTGATATCTTCCAAGATATTTTCCAGATCCTGATGAATTTTTGCACACACTATCCCAGTAACCAGCCCCACACGGTATATCAAGGATTAATACGTAGGTGTAGTTGTACGCAAATGAGCATGAGCAAACTGGGAATCGGTCCAATTTTGAAAAGTTCATGAACAGATTAATCCAGACTTTTCAATGTCAAATCGTTATTTCATCACAGAATTCGATCAACCAGTCATGAAATATTCGTGTGGTTGGGCATCCAGGACATGTCAACCACCACAAGAAATTCATGCGGTTTCACATAACGGGTTTTACGTAATTTGATGTCCGAGATGGTCAATACAAACGGTCTCATACCTGAATATCCCATATTTCTGCCCACAAGTCTTGGGCATTCAGTTGAAGTTTTTTGGTAAACCATGCCTCGTTTATCCAATATGGATAGGGCTGTTGCAATTGGTCTGTTGGAGGCTAACACCCCTGTAAAACAGGTTGCTCGTCGAATGGGGGTAACACCTAAAGCAATTCGCAAATTGCAAGCAAAGTTTCGTGCTACAGGGGATGTGAAGGATCTACCAAAAAGTGGAAGGCCCAGGACGACCACACGACGACAAGACCGTCGAATCGTTAACGTCACACTGAGGAACAGAACGTTATCAGGTATGAGGGCCTCGGTGTGCCACAAAAAAATCGAATACCATTTTCTGATGTAGCGCAGATCCAACTCGTTCCGTTAAACACGACTCACTCACTCCTCAATTCACTTAACTCCCATTCTGAATTTCAGCACGAGAGGTCCGAGATCAAATAAGAGCAGATGCTGGTGCCGGCGCTAGGAGAGTGAGTGCTCAAACAGTTAGGAGACGCCTAAAAGCCGTCGGATTGCGTGCTAGGCGTATGGTGAAGAAGGCTTCTCTGCTCCGCCGTCATAAGATAGCGCGTCTGCAGTGGGCAAGAAATCATGTTCGGTGGACCAGACGACAGTGGGGCAATGTTCTCTTCAGTGACGAAACGCGTGTCTGTCTCCGTCACGTTGACGGTAGGAGGCGTGTGTGGCGTCGTCAGGGAGAGCAGCATGCCGAATGTTGCGTGCAACCAGTAACGGCCTTTGGTGGTGGCAGCGTAATGGTCTGGGCAGGCATTAGTTTGACCGGTAAAACCGATCTGGTGCCGATTCAGGGGAACTTGAACGCTAATCGCTACGTGACTGAAGTTCTTCGACCACAGGTTTTGCCCTACGCAGGTGCCGTTGGGGATGGATTTGTCTTCATGGACGACAATGCGCGTCCACATCGGGCAAGGATTGTAAATGGCTTCTTCCAAACTGAAGGCATTGACCACATGCAGTGGCCCGCCAGTTCTCCGGATCTCAATCCCATCGAACATCTTTGGGATCAGCTGAAACAATCGGTCTATCGTCGAGTTGGGGTGGAGTCAAATCTTGATGACGTGAGACGCCTGCTTCAGGAGGAGTGGTTAGCCATCCCGCAACGTCGGATCGCAAGCCTCATCAACACCATGCGAGCACGTTGTCGAAATGTCATCCAATGTCGTGGCGGTTACACGCGATTTTAATGATTACTGACCGTCGAGATACGGAGTCAACATGATCGAATTCTGTGATGAAATAACGATTTGACATTGAAAAGTCTGGATTAATCTGTTCATGAACTTTTCAAAATTGGACCGATTCCCAGTTTGCGCATGCTCATTTGCGTACAACTACACCTACGTATTAATCCTTGATATACCGTGTGGGGCTGGTTACTGGGCTAGTGTGTGCAAAAATTCATCAGGATCTGGAAAATATCTTGGAAGATATCAAACATCGTTTAGGGAGGGACTTACTTTTGTTGCACTGTTTATATAGCGACGACCAAACAAAATTCTAAGTAATCAATTCAAAATCTCGGTAAACTAATGCGTTAAAACAGGTACAAACATTAAAATTTGTACAACAAACCAATCTCTCTCAAATAACCCAAAATACAATCCTCTTTCACTCTGCTAAAAAGATCTTCCAGCGTAGCTGCTCGATAAAAAGTATCTCTTAGAATCCTAAAATCTATGCAGTCTATGAGAATATGTTCCACCGTGAGATCTTCATGGCAAGGTATACACCTTGGAATCGGCACCTGTTTTAGTAAATATTCATGACTAAATCGTGTGTGACCGATCCTACATCGTCTAATCATGGCCTGGTCGAAACGTCTATGACTGTTCAGATGAGTATAACCAACCGTTTTTTTGAACTCGTGAAGTTTGTTATTATCCACAGTATCCCATAAAGATTGAAACAGCTTTCTAACATAAGCGCAGATAGATGGTCTGAAATCGCTGTATGGGATTCCAACAGGATCAACTTCGTCTTCTAGAGCTGCCTCAGCCAATCTATCAGCTTCAGTATTGCCTTTGATGTCAACGTGATTAGGCACCTAACAAAACACAATATCTATCTGTTGATCAAATATGGTGTCATATAATTGTAGAATTTTCAAGATGGTGGGATGAGTTGAATTTCCACTTTTAATTGCTTTGAGGCATAATATTGAATCTGAGAATATGATATTTTATTCTTCTAATGGATACAATGCCTTCTAAAGCTGATAATAGAGCTTTTGCTTCTGCAGTAAATATGAAACTTTTATCTGGCAGACGATACGTTTTAGTTTTGGAACTAAAGATAGTAGCTCATGCTACTCTCTCGCCATTTTTAGAACCATATGTATAAATAGCCTGATGTGATCTGTATTTCTCTCTCAGTAGACCAAATTCTTGTGTATACACGAGTCTGCTTTTTTATATTTAGTGCGTGAAATATCTACTTCTGTTGGAGTTGGCAAGAGCTCGTTAGGTAAAATTTGACTAACTTTAATACCAGCTGCTACAAGGCGTGGTTTCATACGGATTCCAATAGGTGGAATAATCGTGGGTTTCTTTAAATAGAAATCTGCGTACTGAGGGTTGAAAACACAGTTATATGCAGGATTTCATTTGTTCGAACGCAGTTTTGTGATATCAGTTTGTGATATATTGCAGCGATAATTTAATTCTCCGCAGTTCTAAAGAAAACTCATCCACTTCGACATACAAGCTTTCTTTAGGTGATGTTCTGAACGCACCGAGGTAGTCTTAGTCCTTGATGGAGAATAGGATCTAGCTTTGCCAAGTTTGACTTGCTTGCACCATTGTAAACAATAGAATCATAATCGAGTTTGGAACGAATAAGTGATCGATATAAATGGAGGAGAGTTTGCTGATCTCCTCCCCACTTATAGCTGGCAACTACTTTCAACAAATCTAGAGCTTTGGTGCATTTGGATTTTAAGCAATTTATGTGACCACTTTGGTACATGACTAGCCGATTCCATTGTCGCCATTCCGGGTAATTCTTATTCATTTCATGCCTATTTCTGTTTTATTTCCCGCCATAATCTGGTCATCATAAGGCATAATGACATACAAATCCTTCCCAAATATTTAGCTTGTTTTTCTTTGGCGCATAAACCTTGTGGAGGTTCGGGCAATTGCATTATCACTGTGATAAGGAGGATATATTTGATATCATCACTATGAAAATATCATTTTTATTCGATTGTTAATTTTCAATATCTCGTCACCAAGTATATAATAAGAAGTTTTATAAAAGCGTTCGATGATATTTTACATCTTGAATGACTTTCTCTATCAGATGACTTGGAAATCCAAACTTTAATGGACAATTAATAATCAGTCTGCATAGTTAATGAAGCTCCAGTTACCTATCATTTACGAATTAACGTACATATCATGCCTACTAATCTGAAATCAGGGTATGCTTAGTGTTCGTGGGTTAACTGAAATATATACCACAATAACTAACGATTGTCTTTTCTTCTTTATTTTGTTTGGGCAAAATTTTTTTTAGTTTTTTTCAAAGAATATCATTTTATGGTTCTTCTGCATGGTTTTAATTATACTCATGTTTGTATATACTATATATAGGAGTGAGAATTAAGCAATATTTCAGCTATATAGCGACGATCAAACAAAATCCGAGGTATTCAAGTTAATAACTCGGTAATCTAATGCATTAAAACATATAAGACAAACTTATCTCTCTCAAATAATCTAACATACAATCTTCTTTTACTCGACTAAAAAGGTCCTCCAGAGAAGCTGCTTGATAAAAGTTACCGTTTACAGTCTTAAATTCTATACAGTCGATAAGAATATGTTTCACCGTGAGATCGTCATGGCATGGAATACACCTTGGGACTATATTTCTATATTATAACAAAATCAGCTGAATGGGTTATATGTAAATAAATAGTTCAGTCACACCCTCAATCCGGGACGTTATATTTGTTTGTTCAACGACTGGCACGTCACATGTTGATGTCAGTAATGGAATTGAGGTGCTCTGAATAACAATATGGGTAAACCCTTTTTTGTGCCATATAGAAATAGGAAACCCGGAACACTCCGTCACCCAGAAAATCCCTGCCGACACCAGATGGTGCCGGAGAGGAGAAGGTGGCACCCAATGCTATGTTGAAAACTGTGGGTTATTGGAGATGCCTGTCAAAATTGTGGTCTGGTTGATCGGTTAACGAGAAACTTGGGTAAAATAATCCCGATTGGAGAATTCTGTTCTGTTGTCTTCTTTTCAAGAAAAGAACATTTGGTACAGTGTATTTATGTTTTCTACTTTTCATTCGACATCTATTTATCAGATTAATACTTCAGGTCACTGTTGCCGCTGTTATCTTTTTTGTTATTTCTGTGAGTTTTTTTTATAGTTTTTTATCTTTATCCTTTCCTTTGATTTGTTTATTTAAACGATGACTTCGATGCTTGCAAATTAAGGAACCCACCGAAAAATATAAATAATAACATGGCTGATTCAAAGAACGAGAAGAAGAATTGAAGCAGCTTAAACTAGAATTACAGTGTGCCCAACAAGAAAATCTTACATTCAATCAAAGAGACATTCACGGAGCACTCTTCGGGGTCAAGACCCGTCCACTCCATCGACTGATCCTTAGAATATATATGTAGCCCGGGACAGAAATATTCTCAAGTTGACAGACAAATTCGATAACCCCATCGCCCCTAGCTTGGAGGAATGGATCACAGATATTCAATCATATATGAAATCCACACCTCAATCTGAAGTGCAGTCCCTGCGATTTGTTTGCGATCGAATATCGGGTCCTGCCATAGCCGAGATAGATGGCCGTTATGAAATCACAACCGTTCAGCAGGTGTTCTCGATCCTGAGCGAGGTTTTCGTTTGAGACACCAGCGCCATCAGGTGTTCTTCAGTCGATGCCAGAGCCCAGAGGAGTCTATCTAGGAATATTCTCATGAGCTTCTGAGGCTTCATAGTCTACTCGAGAAAGCTGTGAGCGCTTCAAGGCTGATCGAGATGAGACTTTGAAGGCCCACTTTTCTGAAGGGGTGAAGGATCATGCCTTGAGTCGTTCTTCAAAATGCGAAACTAGGCCCTGCATTGGATGAAGCGGGGATCTGGCGAGAAAGAAAAAGCCAAGCAGGCCGCTATCCACTAAGCAAGTATTGACACTCTCTTTGACGTTGACGTCATGGAACATTTCTCCAACGTCAAGATGAAGTATTGCGAGAGCAATCAAAAATGCAAATGGTGAAACGGGAGACCTTAGTTCGGTCCATTTCTGCACCTCTGGGTTCTACTACTGCTGCTTCTCCAAGTTTCCGCTCATGTACCGATATACCGGCGACAGGGCAAGATGATGACGTCCCATCTGTTTTTACTGTCGTAAATCTGGGCAATTTAAGCCTGATTATAAATCGCTTAAACGAAAGCAGGAGAAGCATGAGAAGAAAGATCAGAGAAATCAGGCCGGCCCACTGTCATGAGTCAGACCAGTGGGCGACGAAAACGCTAATGTGGGTACATTTTCGGAAAAGATTGTGGGGAACTGCAGTACAGCTGTGGTGAAATTAGGGAACATAACTGTCAATTGCTTGCTGGACACAGGGAGAGAGTTTTCCACAATAACCGAGTCCTTCAATAACCGGTATCTCCGCAAGAAGAGATTTGAACTTGTGAATATCTCGACTTTCATCACGGTTTCATCAACGGGTCTGACATTCTCTACTGTGGATACATCTCCGTAAATATAACCTTATTGGGTGACTCCTGAGGGTATGGGATTTTTGGTTGTAAAAGACCCTGTTGCTGGGTCGCTTATGGCAATGAGAAAGGAGAAACTGCCAGGAATCATTGGGAGTAACATCATGCGGGCCATCTGGTTCAACTTTAGGAACGCGCTAGGGTCCAATTTACTCCAACGCTTATCTCCGACTAGCTGATGAAGGCTGGTACGAGGCTTTGACATTATATGCCGATGCAACAGTTTCTCCAGTTAAGGTATCTCGAGAGTCTGATGGCTATATTGCCTATGTCCGATTATCAGGAGATAAGCCCATTTTAATACCTGCTAGATCGACACGCATTGTTTCGACCACTGGGCGCCGAGAAATGAGTCGAGAACAATGCCGTGCTCTAGTTGAGGAACTTATTCCAGAAGACAACAATCTTCTTTAGGGAGTTTTTTTTCAGTCCTAAGTGGGTGCTGGTTAAAAGGGGACTACTGCCTGTCGAAATTGCTGACTTTGGCAAGGTAGATGTTTACCTGAAGCCACGTAGTCGTGTTGCTAGGTTATCCTCCGGGGAGATATTACCAGACTCCCATTCCATTAGCGTTGATAAGATGGCAGCTGAACCTCTTACTGTTGAATTTGAAGAGAGGTTCAGCTTTAGGGAATCCATCATGGCCTCATTAGATATTGAACCCGGCATTATCCCTGAGCAGAAGCAGAGGTTGGAACACTTCAGAAGAAGAGATGATGATCTGAGCTATTGTGATAACATCAAACATCGAATCATCACCACAGTCCTCCCCCGAAGGTTGGCGAAGCACTTAAGGGGGTGAAATATTTTTCATCCATCGATCTTGCACACGGATTTTATAAGTGTGTCATCGAGGAGAAAGACATTCCAAAAACAGCATTTTGTTCAGGAACTTTCGGGTTGTAGGGGTATGAACGCATGCCCATGGGCTTGTGCAATGATCCAGCAACATTTTCGCACCTGATGCAAGCTTGCCTTGGTAATCAGAATTTTCAATCCCTGATTATTTATCGGGACGATATTCTGGTATTTGGCAAGACATTTGAAGAAATGTCAATGCGTTTAGAGTGCTTCGAGTTTGTGTTTTCTCGTCTCGCCCAGTTCAACTTGACACAGAAATGTCTCGTCTCGCCCAGCTCAACTTGACACAGAAATGTCATCTGTTCAAAAGAGAGGTACACTGCCTGGGGCACGTTGTTTCAGGGGCCGGTATTTCAACTGATCCCGAGAAAATCTCACCTCTCCGCGATTGGAAGACCCCTACATCAGAGACGAAGCTGAGATCTCTGCCTTTGGGCTTGTGAGCTATTACAGGCGATTCATTAAGAGATTCGCACAAATTTTTGCTCCACTTTACGGTCTCCTACGATGAGGTTATAAGAAGAAAATGGGGATTCGGAAGGAGGCTAAGCCTAAAGATCAGTCTGCGTGATTAATGAAGATTTAGTTACCTATCAGTTACTGATTAACGTACCTATCATGCCGAATTATCTGGAATGAGGGTATGATTATTGTTCAGGGGTTAACTAAAATATGTACCATAATAGTATCCGGTATGTTTTGTACAAGTACTATTGCTACCAGTATACATGTGACTAATGATTACCTTTTCTTCATTCTTTTTGTTTGAACAAAAAGGGATTTTCTGGGGGGTTTTTTCAAAGAATATCATTGTAGAGTTTTTCTACATGGTTTTGATTATATTCACGTTTGTATATACTATATCTATTGCTAAACTTTGTTTAAACAGAATTCAGAAATGTTGTCTTGAAAATGGCTTCGAATTCTCCTGAGCTAAGAAAAATTGTATACACTTTTACAGAAAATATTTCCAGCACAAAGATCCAGAACTTACATTAGAAGGAACTGAAATCAAAGTGGTAAAAGCGGTCAAATTCCTAGGCATATTGTTTGACCAACGACTAACATTCAAATGAATTGCTTAAAAAGCCAAATGCACGAAAGCTCTAGATTTGTTGAAAGTAGTTGCCAGTTACAAGTGGGGAGATAGCAAACTCTTCTTCATTTATATCGATCACTTGTTCGTTCCAAACTCGATAATGATTCTATTGTTTCCAATGGTGCAAGCAAGTCAAACTTGGCAAAGCTAGATCCTATTCTCTATCAAGGACTAAGACATTGCCCCGATGCGTTCAGAACATCTCTTAAAGAAAGCTTGTATGTCGAAGCATATGAATTTCCTTTGGAACTTCGAAGAATTAAACTTTCGCTGCAATATATCACAAAATTGCAATCAAACCATTCAAATCCTGCATATGACTGTGCTTTCAATCCTCAGAAAGCAGATTTTTTATTTAAAGAAACCATCGATTATTCCACCTCTTTGAATCCGTATGAAACCACACATTGTAGCAGCTGGTATTAAAGTTAGTCAAATTTTACCAAAAGAGCTCTTGCCAACTCCACCATGGCAGTCGGCCACGCCAGAAGTAGATATTTCACTGACTAAATATAAAAAGGCAGACACGAACCAGCTCGTATATACACAAGAATTTGGTCTATTGAGAGAGAAATACAGATCACATCGGCCTATTTATAAAGATGGCTCTAAAGATGGTGAGAGAGTAGCATGTGCTACTATCTTTAGTTCCAAAACTAAAACCTATCGCCTACCAGGTAAAAGTTCCATATTCGATGCAGGGGCAAAAGCTCTATTGTCGGCTTTAGAAGGTATTGGGTCCGCTAAAAGGGGAAAATGTCATTCTCGGATTAGCTATCATGCCTTCAAGCGATTAAAACTGGAAGTTCAACACATTCTACCATCTTGAAAATTCTACAATTATATGACATTAGATTTGACCAACAGATAGATATTGTTTTATTGGGTGCCTAGTCACGTTAACATCAAAGGCAACACTGAGGCTGATAAAAGAGGCTGATTCTGTTGAAATCCCATACAGCGCTTTCAGGCCATCTATCTGTGCTTATGTAAGAAAGCTGTTTCAATTTTTATGGGATAATAACAAACTTCAAGAGTTAAAAAAATCTCTTGGCTATACTCATCTGAACAGCCAGAAACGTTTCGATCAGGCCATGATTAGACGATGTATGATCGGCCATACACGATTAACTTCCGAATATTTACTAAAAAAGAGCCGGTGTGGAGGTTAAGAATGTCCGGTGGCTAAGATTGTCCGGGTCCCACTCCTAACCCAGCTAGGACACTTTTCTCTACATTGGGGATAAGTGTCCGTCCTTGATTGCAATAGAAAAGGATATGAAAAGGGACACTGATCACCAGGACATCCTTATCCATCACACCGGTCCTAAGGCGTATTCCATGCCATGAAGATCTCACGGTGAATCATTCTGATAGACTGCATAGATGTTAAGATTGAAAGAGAAACTTTTTATCGAGCCGCCACGCTGGAAGATCTTTTATTTTTATTTTAAATTATTTGAGAGAGATTGGTTTGTTGTACAAATTTTAATGTTTGTACCTGTTTTAGTTTGCAGAGTTGTTGACTTGAATACTTAGAATTTTGTTTGATCGTCGAAATAATAGCTTAAATATTGCTGAATGCGACGTTGAACCTTAATTTTCTCTATATATTTCTATATTATAACAAAATCAGCTAAATGGGTTATATGTAAAAAATAGTTTTATACATAGATACATAGATGCATTTTGGCTTAAATTCTGAGGCATAAACCGGACAACGTTCCAGGTAGATACTTCTTGTTGATTGACTTGACACATTGTCTTCAGTATCTAGCCTAGATCATACATGTACACCCAATCGCAAAGATGATACGGAAATCGCGCATCGTGTCATTTGTGCCAGTGCAAAAGGGGTAATACTTCCACGGATGTAGTCTCTTTTTATATGATGCTTCCATTCTTATCTTCCGAAATGATAGGTTCAATTTAGTGGCCGAGAAGAAGTCTGCACTAAGTTAAATGATGGGATACGGACTTATATATCTGCCGGACAATCACACCTTTTACACTGGTAACAGTCAGCATCCATAATGAATCCACAATAGAGAAGTAGAGCTACTGTCATCGTCAATTAATATATAATATTGTTATATTCCGGGGGAGTTTTTCGTTGTCAGTTGAGTGATGTGTCATTAGCGAAGTTGAATGATTTCATTCCACTAGAATCCTGCATTATATTCAACGTGAGCCAACACACCATTCAAAAACACCATGTGTATAGTGCATGAGCTGCTCAACCTATTGGGAATACGAGTTAACGTCGCCTTTAACTATATTTCAGTCATATCACGACGTTGGGTCCTATTCCTTTTCACACCCGGGAACCACACGGAAGAGGTCCTGGGGTGGATGTTAGTAATGATCCTTTTGTAGGACACATAATTGCTACAACTGACGGACAGGACTCTGAGGTAGTTATAATGTATGAACATTTGACTCCTGGACCACAACCAGAAAAACCAGATCGTACCTCCAAGAAAAAAAGTAAAGGAACAGAAGGTAATTTTAATTTGAATATCCAGTGGTCATTATCAAAACCACACAGGCTAAACCTTTTGATTTTTGTAGCCTCACATGTTAAAACATCTGTGTATATACTGCTTCACATCTCCATGGTCACCCGAACTCAAGTTTGCATTACCATGTTGTTAATGCTCCATATGTTTGATGATTTAATGTAATTTCAGGTCACGTATTGATACAACATCTTTGGTATGCATATCAGGGGGTGACAAGACTATATCTCCATCACTTTCGGGGTGGTAACACAGAATTTTTGTTACAGTTTATGTATATTTAACATTTTAATATATATATTATCTACATTTCGGTGTTGAGAATTGCTTTATTTTGCTTAAAAAAGTGTCGAAAGAAGACCTTGCAAATTATTTCAGCATGCCTTCGGTGCGCACTTCACATTCACTTTTCAGATCTTGGCATCTGTCAACAGTTGTCCAGCCGGTTGTCTGTTTATGGACAACACACAACACAAACATAAAAGCATTTATAATTGTGCACTGTTCTGTTATATTCTCGACCTTCTTGTGTGTTTGGCAGCCTTGTTGGAATTTTAAAGTGTTATTTAATGAAAGAGAAGAATATCAAATTGTTTAGAATTACTTGTATTTATAAAGCAAATTTATTCTTATCTTGCCGAAAGCAACCACTCTGGCATCTGGGGGGTCTGCACCTTGAGAGCCAGTCAGAATCGTCCAGAATGTCAGAATACGACACAGGTGATGAGATGGATCACACACATTTATTTCAGTCGCTTAATTCCCCCAATTACAATCAGAAAGTGGAATCTTGGTTGCCATGTGCCACTGATACCAGAGCCATCAAGACTGAGACAACTGAAGCAGTACAGGCTCCTCTTTCTTCTCTGGGTTTGTCAGTTCATCCCCAAGCGTCGTCGACGAATGATACACATAAAATTGTACATGTACCCACACAGATGTCACCAAGTAGTCCGATTGGATCCACAGCAACTGAATGTATGATGGGGCAGTCGCCTACATGTAGAACTGAGGTTGGATCCATAGGGCAGTGTCTCCGTACGTTAAAACGAGCAGAAACTGAATGTGTAATGGGACAGTCGCCTGCATTTAGTACTCCAGTTGGATCCACAGGGCAAGGTCTTCGTACTTTAAGACCAGCAGCAACTGAATGTGTTAAGGGGCAGTCGCCTGCATGTAGTACTAGTCCGGTTGGATCCACATGGCAGGGTCTCTTTACATTAGGACCAACAGAAACTGAATGTGTATTATTTTACAAGCATCAACCTTCTCCGACGTGTGGACACCGTCACGTTGGGCCCTAGGTAAGTTATACCCGCAGCACCAGTAACAGAATAATTGGATGACGGGCAGGAATATGACTTTCATGACAAAGAAACATTGCAGCAACACATGTCTAAAAGTTTGAAAGGTTCCAGAACGGCTTTTGAAGCTTCCACCACGGAAGAAATTAAGAGACAAAATGTAAATGGCCTTCAAAACAAAGGGAAATTAAGTAGAATACATAAAAAGAAATGTGTTCTACTTTTTCGCAGCTTCCAGTGCTCTTCGAGAGGGGTGTGACAGAAAGAATGCGTGAAAGATATCGATCGTAAAAACCGACAGAGAAAAAGAAAGACAGAACAGTGTGTCGAATCTTGGGGTAGTGGTGGTAAATTTTAGCCATTCGGTGAGCTCAGCCAGCCAGATTTATTTACATTATTTTGATTTTCTTTTCCCGTTTGGTATTCTGATCGCTTTGGGGCTGGTAAAAATGTTGGGCTGATAAAACTCGAGCCGCCGGGAGACATTTACTCATATGGTCTTGAAATTATGCATAACCGATCTCTCGAAAAGGAGGTAAAGATGTTGTTTTTGATTTTTCAATGGAACAACACACAATTACCACGAATTTCTCCTGACGATTATTATGCAAATTAGATGACAATTTGTTTTTCTAGGTCATCAAACGTCGCCAATGAAGTCTCATGACGAATATGAAAGTAGTTATTAATCAAACACGACATTTTCCCCTCATTTTAAGATATAGGTTCTCTCGGACCTGGATATGGTATACTTCTGATGTGGCAGCCCATCTATGTGGAGGCGAGAGAGAATCTAATTAGATTTGAAAATGGCGAGATAAGATACACTTAACTGAGATTGCAAAACCATAATGTCTGTCTGTAAAGCCTGGTTTCACAGCCGATCACACTCGGTCTACATGTAGCTGCCCTGTCAGATCCAACACCATGAGAAAATAAGTATATGAAAAAGTGATGGGCTGCAAGTTGATCTACCTGTACATGTGAGGATGCCAAAGATTAACCTAAAATTGAACTTGTGGGCTTTGAATCAATGGCAGCCATTTTCTTCCCTTGCAGGCCTGCCAATTGCGACTATGGCATATTTGTTGGTTATTAGTATTGGGTATTAATTACTCACTTCCTGTTCACTCTATCAACTTAATTGCACATGCAAGTACTAAATTATAGACACATTAATGATTACCGTCTTTATTCTGAAAACGATGATTGTGGTGCATAATCTGTACCATCCACAAATAATTTAGCAACCCAAATGCACCGGTAGTGTTCAAGTATAAATTGTTTATAATCAAACCAATGACATTTATTTTTTCTGTTTGAAAAGCTGTATTGAAACCTTAATACTTCATATGCTTTCCAGCTAAATTGTGAATAGCGGTTTGGATCTGCTATTGAAATATCATTACCATGTGGAAGATCCCATTCTTTGTGAGCTTGGTCCCATAATTGATTTTAAAGAAGGCAGATGTTTTAAGTATGTAAAAAGGATACATGTAGAGCTGGTGCGTACATTTGACACTAATTCAGTATGGAAGAGCTTTCACTAGTGCGTGTACATTAGCGAGTCCGACTGCCCCACTGAGTTACTTGTCCAAGCAAAACTGATCAGTAACATGGTATAAATGTAGGCCTTTAGTTTTGCCGACGGGTATTGTCGTCCTCATGTACGTCCGTTAATGCAATATCTCAAGAACAAGGAGAGAGAGAATTAGGGTTTAACGTCGCCTTCAGCAATATTTCAGCTATATAGCGACGATCAAACAAAATTCTAAGCAATCAATTCAAAAACTCGGTAAACTAATGCGTTAAAACAGGTACAAACATTAAAATTTGTACAACAAACCAATCTCTCTCAAATAACCTAAAATACAATCTTCTTTCACTCTGCTAAAAAGATCTTCCAGCGTATCTGCTCGATAAAAAGTATCTCTTACAGTTTTAAAATCTATGCAGTCCAGGAGAATATGTCTCACCGTCAGATCTTCATGGCAAGGTATACACCTTGGAATCGGCTCCTGTTTTAGTAAATATTCATGAGTTAATCGTGTGTGACCGATCCTACATCGTCTAATCATGGCCTGGTCGAAGCGTTTATGACTGTTCCGGTGAGTATAACCAACCGTTTTTTTGAACTCGTGAAGTTTGTTATTATTCATAGTATCCCATAGCGATTGAAACAGCCTTCTTACATATGCGCAGATAGATGGTCTGAAATCGCTGTATGGGAGACCAACAGGGTCAACTTCTCCATCTAAAGCTGCCTTAGCTAGTCTATCAGCTTCAGTGTTGCCTTTGATGTCAACGTGACTAGGCACCCAACAAAACACAATATCTATCTGTTGATCAAATCTGGTGTCATATAATTGTAGAATTTCCAAGATGGTGGGATGAGTGGAATTTCCATTTTTAATTGCTTTAAGGCATGACAGTGAATCTGAGAATATGACATATTTTTTCCTTCTAGTGGATCCAATACCTTCCAAAGCAGATAATAGAGCTTTTGCTTCTGCAGTAAATATGGAACTTTTACCTGGCAGTCGATACGTTTTAGTTTTGGAACTAAAGATAGTAGCACATGCTACTCTCTCACCATCTTTAGAACCATCTGTATAAATAGCCTGATGTGAACTGTATTTCTCTCTCAGTAGACCGAATTCCTGAGTATACACGAGCTGGCTCGTGTCTGCCTTTTTATATTTAGTCAGTGAAATATCTACTTCTGGTGTGGCTAACTGCCATGGTGGAGTTGGCAAAAGCTCGATAGGTAAAATCTGACTAACTTTAATACCAGCTGCTACAAGATGTGGTTTCATACGGATTCCAAGAGGTGGAATAATCGAGGGTTTTAGCGAATATAAATCTGCGTACTCAGGGTTGAAAACACAGTTATATGCTAGGAGCACTAAACTCACAAATCTTCTTTATCTGGTGACCTGCCAAGAGCATCCCTCAAATTGTAGCCGTCGTGGTATGACCGAACATCTTGAAAGCGAAGTTAAACCCTTTGCTCACTCACTCACTCCTTAAATTGTACATTATATCAATTACATGTATTTGTAGTGTTTGTTAGGATAACTAATCCCACAAATCTTTTTCTTGTGATCCACCAAGAGCGTATTAATCAAATTCAGCTGCTTCCCCGCTAATATTTCACAGACTTATGCCCCCTTTTCTCTCTTCAATTAAATATTAAAGTGAACGTGAAAGGTGCGACACTGTGTCGGCAACAAATATTTTTGTGATTTTTTTTCTCTTCCAAAAAAGAAATCCAAACACCGGAATTATTGGCTGGTGCAACAATCGACTGGGGCCGGCCATGTCAATTGATTGAGTTGCCTTGCACCAATGAGAGAGAGAGAGAGAGAGAGAGAATTAAGGTTTAACGTCGCATTCAGCAATATTTCAGCTATACAGCGACGATCAAACAAAATTCTAAGGATTCAGTTCAACAACTCAGTAAACTATTGCGTAAAAACTGGTACAAACATTAAAATAATTCAAAAGACAATTACAAGGCTAAACAGATCTTCCAGCGTAGCTGCTCGATAAAAAGTATCTCTTACAATCTTAAGATCTATGCAGTCTATGAGAATATGATTCACCGTGAGATCTTCGTGGCATGGAATACACCTTGGGGCCGACTCCTGTTTTAGTAAATATTCGTGAGTTAATCGTGTATGGCCAATCCTAAATCGAGAGAGAGAGAGAATTAAGGTTTAACGTCGCATTCACCAATATTTCAGCTATATAGCGACGATCAAACAAAATCCAAAGTATTCAAGGAGAGAGAGAGAGAGAATTAAGGGTTAACGTCGCATTCAGCAATATTTCAGCTATGTAGCGACGATCAAACAAAATTCCAAGTATTCAATTCAACAACTCAGTGAACTAATGCGTTAAAACAGGTACAAACATTAACATTTGTACAACAAACCAATCTCTCTCAAATAATCTAAAATACAATGCTCTTTTACTCGGCTAAACAGATCTTCCAGCGTAGTTGGCTGACAAAAAGTATCTCTTACAATCTTAAAATCTCTGCAGTCTATGAGAATATGTTTCACCGTGAGATCTTCATGGCAAGGTATACACCTTGGGACCGGCTCCTGTTTTGCTAAATATTCGTGGGTTAATCGTGTATGACCGACCCTACATCGTCTAATCATAAAGTTTGTTATTATCCATAATATCCCATCAAGACTGAAACAGCTTTCTTACATAAGCGCAGATAGATTGTCTGAAATCGCTGTATGGGATTCCAACCGGATCAACTTTTTCATCTAGATCTGCCTTAGCCAATTTATCAGCTTCAGTATTGCCTTTGATGTCAACGTGACTAGGCACCCAACAAAACACAATATCTATCTGTTGATCAAATCTAGTGTCATATAATTGTAGAAGTTGGTGGAAAATGGTGGGATGAGCTGAATTTCCACTTTCAATCGCTTTAAGGCATGATAGTGAATCCGAGAATATGACATATTTTCCCCTTCTAGTGGATCCAATACCTTCTAAAGCTGTTAATAGAGCTTTGACTTCTGCAGTAAATATGAAACTTTTACCTGGTAGACGACAGGTTTTAGTTTTGGAACTAAAGATAGTAGCACATGCTACTCTCTACCATCTTTAGAACCATGTGTATAAATAGTCTGATGTGATGTGTGTTTATACACCAAATTCTTGTGTATACAGGAACTGGCTCGTGTCTGCCTTTTTATATTTCGTCAGTGAAATATCTACTTCTGGTTTGGCTAACTGCCATGGTGGAGTTTGACCAACTTTAATACCAGCTGCTACAATGTGTGGTTTCATACGGACCGATGAATGTGAATCAGGTTTTGAAAACCTGAAAGCCACACTCAAGAGCGCGCCAGTTCTTTCAGTACATGGTGCTCTGATCACATCAGAGAAATTATTCTACAATTGAGAAAGAATGTTTGGCAATTATATTGGCTTCACAACATTTTGATGTTTATGTTACTTCCTCATCATTGCCAATTACTGTATTCAGTGATCACAATCCACATGTTTTCATAAGTAAGACGAAAAAGATAAATCAAAGATTGTTGAGATGGAGTTTGGTGTTACAAGAATACAATATTGAAATCAGACATATTAAGGACAAGTTGATTGCTGATTGTTTGTCTCGTATATAATGTACGTATGTTTGTCAACATTTTTGCTGTTGTAATATAGATTTGTTTTGCAATAATGTCAAGAAAGTTTTTTTGTCAAGAAAGTTCCACATTTGAAACTTCTTTTTTTAAGTGGGAGTGTCATGATATTGTAGTCTATTATTAGACATTGTGGATGCTTCTCGAATAATAGGGCTAACGTAAGCTTGTTTACATACTGTTATGTGGGTCAGCCATCTGGAGCTTTCTCGAGGGCTATTGTGAATTGTATCTAGGTCAGGTGATGCGACAATGCTGTGTATTCTAGTAGCTTCTTTATTTGTAGAATGATCTGGCATGCCTCATAAAGTATAAATAGCGTGTCACTCAGTTATTCAGGAGGGAATTCAAACTGGCTTTTTATGTGGGTGTTATACTGTGTTACCTTTGCCTGTAATTACGGACTGCTGGATTATTTACTCCTGTATTAATTTTTGGATGCTGCGTAATCTACGCTATTGAACCGTCGGATGTTGGACACGTACTGGGATTGTGAACAAATGAGCAGTGTTGGATTACCATTATACAGAAGAGTGAGTGAGTGAGTGAATAGGGTTTAACGTCGCTTTCAACATTTTTCCAGCTATATCACGACGGGGAAGGGAAGGGAGGGGAGGGGGAGGGGCAGGGGTACCTACTTGTAACCGAGCAGATCTAATGCTGCCATTTTATAGTGCTGTCCCACTGAAATATCATGCCGTAGGCAGACATGACACCCCACTCAGTCACATTATACTGACACCGAGCGAACCAGTCCTTGTTCATCCTCTTAATGCTGAGCGTAAGCGAGGGAGCATTTTTCCAAGTCTTAGGTATGATCCGGCCTGGGATTATACAGAAGAGCGGTTTGTGCGCATCAACAGGGACTGTAAAATATACACCGGTATAGCATCGAATAGTAAGACTATATTTCTCACATTTATTTGTTGTATTAACCTTACTTAATTTAAATATGATTTTAGTATTGTAAATAAATATTTCATTGTTAATCCTTGACTTCACACAACTTTCTGATACGTTTTGCTGTTATTGTAAAATTGACGTAACACTGTTCACGTGCGATGTGTGCAGGGGCACATTTACAGCCAAGTCCAATTACTACAGACATCAACAAATTTGCGAGAAAGCCCCACCCAAGTTTAGCTGTCTACAATGTGACAGGGTGTACAGAAGACGGGATAACTTGAAGAAACATATCAAGAGACGTCATTTGGGGAAGTTCAGTGCAGAGAAGTCTGGTGACCGCACCAAAAAGACGAAAAAAGAAAGATCAGATGAACGACTCCTAGAAGATCCGGAGATCACCATCAGTCCCCCTGACGAGGATGTACCAACAGCCAATCAAACATATGTAGATGAACCATTGGATCTGTCAAATCAAATACAGACATCATGCAGTCCGATTTCGGAACCCAGCACTCGTACACCAGTTTGCCATGATCCAGAACAAATTTCAGACCCCATACGAACAGCGATCTTGGATACATTACCAGAGATGCCCACAGCCATTGGAATGCCGTATACCTAAGGTGACTCATCTACAATTCCTGAGATGCCGCCAACACCAACAGCACACAACGTGCCAATCCATCAGGCGCCCTATCCATGCATGGAGAAGATCCACCGCACTATCATTTATCCTAATGGCATTACGATGTACAAGGATATCTTACGGGACACCAGGCGTATGCCAAGGCACAGTATCCACACGCAGAAGGAGATGTCATCTACCATTCATAACCCCTCAAAACCTATGACACGAGATGTTGAGACACAATATCATGTTTCCACCAGTCCTAGTCCAGTGATTGCCAGGCAGGATGTGTCTACTTCACCCATATTATCACCTTCCACCACAGTCGATGCTACAACATCTACGAAGTATGGGATTTGGATCTGTACAGACCTGGGCTGTGAAATTTGTCATGGCTCTGGAATCCATGCAGCCATCATGATGGCTGAGAATGCTCCAATCATGCGAGTCCTGCAACTGGGAAGAATATTTAGGGAATCTTTTGCCATTAAATCAAATATTTTAGTCTATTCCAGTTAGCAGGACCACATGATGTACATACGTGAACTGTTGCTGAATTGTTCGGAACTTTTATTACTACTTTTTGGAATTTGAGATGCTGTATTCGTGACATACCTCGGACAGTGAAGTACCTACCAGTACTGGATTATAAAACTTATCTTATTCATCTTGGGTTTTACTTGTGAGTGGTAAGCCTATACAGTTGAGTTTACAGACTAAATATATTATCTGTACATCATATTCAGCATCCGAGTTGTCAGAACAAATGCGCCACAAAACAATAACCCACTTCCGTCACGAAAAAGTTTATTCAGATTTCATTCATTTTCAGTCATAATTGGTTCATTGACGAATAACGAACGGTTTTTAGTCGCAACCGTGCCTTAAATGAGTATTCATACCCTGTTTTGTAAGGCGGCTTTTATATTTTGCATTGCATTATCATAACCTTACCGTAATTCATTCAAGCAAGCCAGGCGCATGACCATATATGCGAAGGGCTTTATGTAAATTGCGCCGTATATACGAACGGTTTTATGTCAATAAATTTGCTGTTGAAAATGGCCGAAATACATCACCAAAAACGGTTTCGGAAATGGCTATTCGCCGTTTTTGGGACGTTATTATCATACCCGTTGTTTTGCGTCTATCCGCGACTCTGAATGTTTATCCCACACTAATTTCCCCCATGTCTATTCTCGTTTAGGTGATTCCCCGCCCGATTGGCACAAGCCAACTGTGAGGCCTGAAGTCTCTCAGAGTAACACAAAAATAGTCGCTCGAAAACATCAGTGAGGTTGTGCCAAGTGCCATATTTCGCATATTTAATAAGAAACAAAAGAACACGATTGTGGGCCAGTTAATGGAATGGTCAACAGAACAGTGAGTATAATTACTGATATGATCCTTTTTATTGCACGTAAATCCGACCTTTCATCAAGAAGTATACAAACGCAGTTTATGCATTTCTGCAGAAATTGTAATACAACTAGCGCTGTTATTGTTTGCTTTGTTGGCTTATTTGCAAATGAGAAGTTGAAGTTGCCACGTTTGGTTTTGATCGATTACAGCGTCTGTAATTTTAGCTCATCAATGAATATGTACTCTGAAAGCGGAGGGCGCACTTTACCTGGTAATGTCGATGAGGAAGTATGTTTTTTTTTAAATTTCTTTCATAGACGTATCGTTTTGTCACATAGTTTCGTCTACGGACACTTCTTTGGAACTAGCTCTGTGCGCTCGATTAGTATTTGGGATTCAAATTACGCATTTGTGCGTTCCTACATTTATATCCATAAATGTTGACGATTATGTAATTTATGTTTCCATACTAATTATTTTACTAAAGTTAGAGATTATTCATATTTTGAGGTCTTGTTCTTTACTAAAATATGGCTTTGTAAAGCTGTCAGACGCCAGTGTTTGAATTCTGATTGGCTCTGCCAATGAAATCACGGTACGTAAGCCATGTTATCTCTACATCATCTGGCGGCCTATATGAAGTTCATGTAAGGTAAGATCTTTGCATTCTGCCCCATGATCAACTTGCCACGGCAATAGATAATGGACATACAGATTAATGTAGATGTTATCCTACTTCCTATAACGAAAATGATATCCTTCAGGATGGTGTTTGACGCAAGTGAATATCCTTCACGCTGAGGTATCCTACAGTGGTAAATTGAAGGATATCATATCCTTCAGGAAACTAGGGATATCAGGACATATATCCTGCAGGATAATACAAATGAAAGGTCATATATCCTTCCGGATACCATAGATGTCAGGTTATATATTCTTCAGGATACCATAGATGTCAGGATATATATCCTTAAGGATACTATAGATGTCGGGTTATATATCCTTAAGGGTATAAAAGAAGTCGGATCATATATCCTTAAAGATAACAAAGAAGTCTGGTTACATATCCTTAAGGATACAAAATAAGTCGGGACACATATCCTTAGAGATTCCAAAGATGTCGGACCATATATCCTTAACAATACCTAAGAAGCCAGGATACCATAGGATACCCCAAAAAATCAGGATACCATATATCCTTAATGATACCGAAGAAGTCAGGATACCACATATCCTTAAGGATACCCAAGAAGTCAGTATACCGTATAATCTTAAGGATACGTTGAGAGAGAGAATTCAGGTTTAACGTCGCATTCAGCAATATTTCAGCTATATAGCGACGATCAAACAAAATCCTAAGTAATCAATTCAAAAACTCGGTAAACTAATGCGTTAAAACAGGTACAAATATTAAAATTTGTACAACAAACCAATCTCTCTCAAATAACCTAAAATACAATCTTCTTTCACTCTGCTAAAAAGATCTTCCAGCGTATCTGCTCGATAAAAAGTATCTCTTACAGTTTTAAAATCTATGCAGTCCATGAGAATATGTTTCACCGTCAGATCTTCATGGCAAGGTATACACCTTGGAATCGGCTCCTGTTTTAGTAAATATTCATGAGTTAATCGTGTGTGACCGATCCTACATCGTCTAATCATGGCCTAGTCGAAGCGTTTCTGACTGTTCAGGTGAGTATAACCAACCATTTTTTTGAACTCGTCAAGTTTGTTATTATCCATAGTATCCCATAGCGATTGAAACATTCTTCTTACATATGCGCAGATAGATGGTCTGAAATCGCTGTATGGGAGACCAACAGGGTCAACTTCTCCATCTAAAGCTGCCTTAGCTAGTCTATCAGCTTCAGAGTTGCCTTTGATGTCAACGTGACTAGGCACCCAACAAAACACAATATCTATCTGTTGATCAAATCTGGTGTCATATAATTGTAGAATTTCCAAGATGGTGGGATGAGTGGAATTCTAGATACGTTGAAATGCCACATATCCATAAGGATACTTAAGTGGTACTATCCTGCAGGATGCTTGTCTATTTCATATAAATCAAATTAGAAGCTGTTATATTGATAAATATCGTTAAGGAGACTTTATTTTTACTATTACGAAACCCACAGAATAATAAATTATCAGCATTTAGTTGATATAGTTATATTCCAGTTTGAATAATTAATATAACCAAGATATGCCTGTTTCCGGAGATGAAACTGCAGTACAGGTACCTTAAGTACCGCAGGTGGACCAGGTTTTGTCTTGTATATCTACTATCGATGTTGTGTAATACTGAGAGATGTATCCTACGATTGAGTAGCCCGATCATAGAGAGATGCCAGGATTGCTTAGACGGTACTGCAGGGTAGAGTATGAGTTGCCTATCAGGAGCTCCAGGTGGATCGTGGACTAGGCAGTGCTATCATTAGACGGCTTAAGTGACACTGGGAATACTTTTGATATTCTACCTCGATAGAGGAAGTCATGGTTCGAGTGTCCTTGAAGGAATGTTAGGATTTCAAAACCTGTAGTTATTCTTTTTTTTTTGGTATAATAATTAATGCAGCCTTTTTGATTGTATGGTGTATTTAGGAGAGGGCTAAATTCTATCATAGACGAGTTCAGCCACCGTACTTTCTACTTCATTGGGTGTTCGTGCACCATATTAAACTGGTTTATGCTTCGGTGAATTAAACCTGTAATTTGTACGAAGATGAATCTTGTAAAATACATGTATATATAAAAGTACTTTGGAAATATGAATATATTTACTATCCTTTGAAACTGAAAATTTGGTGTTGACTCCCATCTTTCTCGCTAAGTGTAACCTTTAAAATTAAGACTCTCTGTAATCCTCTGGCTGGGTTAGAAGTGAGCGCCTTATAAATGAGATGGGGAATAGACGTTACCATGGTGATACTATGAGAGAGAAGAGCCAGAAGCCTATGAGACGATCGGTGACCTACAGCATATAGGTGGGCTAGTGATTTCGGTCTTTGGGGAGGCTCTTTTCGTGTCTATTAGAAGACATTGTGGAATGGTATTCCTACGAGACTCGTGACACCTTACGTCACTGGTGGCAGCAAACTAACTTGATACAAGGCAAACGATCAGTCGACCAATCAGAAAATTCGTTACAATACCTTGGGAGTGGCTCTTTTTTAGAAAATGTTCGTGAGTCAATCGTGTATGACCGATTCTAAATCGTCTGATCATGGTTTGATCGAAAAGTTTCCGGCTGTTCAGACGAGTATAGCCTACAGCTTTCTTGAACTCATGAAGTTTGTTATTATTCACAGCATCTCATAAAGATTGAAACAACCCACTCACATAAGTACGGATAGAGGGTCTGAAATCGCTCTATGGGCAACAAGATAGACCTCATCATCTGGGGCTGCCTCAGCCATTGTATCAGCCCCAGTGTTACCTTTGATGCCAACGTGACTAGGCAACCAACAAAACACAATATCAATCTGTTGATCACATCTACAGGCATATAATTGTAGAATATTCAAAATGGTGGATTGAGTCGAAGACGGAGACTTCCAGAAGAAGGTATGCACACTGTGCATGATGTGAAAACAGAATTCAATGCAATACGAACTGCTAGCGCTTGTAAATATGTCTCTAAATCAATAGGACTGTAAAACAACCATTCTAATCAATATTGACGAGCCGCCTGTAGCTTTTCCATGTTCGTTCAAAGCGAAATTGGCGAACTTTGAATTTATCTTTATCTGCTTTCTTCAGAAAGGTTCATAATCTTACAGCCAATAACTGGAGTTCATTCAAATTTGGCAAAACTCCTCTGCAGTTCCACTGAATGATAGTTGGTGACGGAGCCATTTTTAGTCTGTATAAAGAAATTACATACAAAACTGCCCAATCCAAGATATAGAAGGTTAACTTAGCCATTATGAACGTTTTATTTTGGGTAATTTTTTCTGAGCTTTCTTTTCATTTTTCTTTACTTCCCTCACTTCTTTTTTATTGTTATGCTTATAAATGTCCTGATCCCTCTTTTGTGCCAACAAGTCTTTCGACCTTTTGTTCAAAGAAGTCTCGTCTGTCAAGGGGCTTTCATTACATTCAACATACCCATCATCAGAGAGCATAGGTGAATCGCTGGTAGGAGTGGAGGTAGTATCGCCTTTTTCAGGCTTCTTGCCGGTTTCATTATCTAAGGTTTTCTCCTTTTTCTGACTAGGGGTATTTTTTTACAACAAGACTGTTGATTACTTTCATGATCTGTGAATTCATTCATTATTTCCTAATTTGGTGTAAAGTTCAAATCCACACCGGAGTGAATAGGATTAACGCATGAATCATCAGATTCTGATTGGCACAC
Source organism: Hanleya hanleyi (assembly GCA_036873755.1). Lineage (NCBI taxonomy): Eukaryota > Metazoa > Mollusca > Polyplacophora > Lepidopleurida > Hanleyidae > Hanleya > Hanleya hanleyi. The sequence goes on from JAVTVY010053444.1 coordinate 204,470, forward strand.
AACTGGTATCCGGTAAGTCGGTACTTTCAATTCAGAGGAGGTAACATGTCTGAATGAGACATTAAACCTTATTTTGAGTGATGCTGCATGCTTCTATTTTATCTGTTGACAGTCATTGGAAGAGCCGGGGAGAAGCGGCCCAGGCCAGGTAAACCAGATGATGCGTTATATTTTGAGAATCGCATCAAAGACCTGGAGAAGAATTCCAATGATATGAAGGCAGATACAGTTGATACCCTGAGAAGAAAGGTGAGGTAACTTGCACTTCAGAGGAACCCAGGTCGTCCCCTTTTACTGCTATCTTTAGAGGAGGGAGAGGATGGCTCGGAACTTTGAGGAGTTAAATCGGTAAGCCGAAACCCATCAAGGCAAACTGGACATTGCCACCCTATACCTCAAAGCCGTACAGGGCAAAGCAAGTGATGCGATTTCTAAAGTCTTGTCGAAATGCTTGGAAGAAAAGAAAATTGATGGTGAGCTAATACGTCTAGGGATAAGCCAGACAGCTATTCTGAGGCTACTACCTCTGTTTCAAATATTCCCTACCATTGCTCCCTGTGGTATCTACCTGGGCCTGGAATGTACCCGGCACCACCCTATGGTATAGAGAGAGAGAATTAAGGCTTAATGTTGATATGGAGGAGAATAAACGGGGACGTCCGCTCCAGGCGACACCAACTCTAAAAAGAGGCTGAGGCTTCATTCAGCCGCTAGAGGTCACCCAGGTTGATTTTATTTCCGTGCTGACGATTATACTGTCCATATACATGGACGATATAGCTGAGAATGAGACGCCTTACTTCATAAGGAAAAAATCAGATATTACCGTTGACTTGCAGAGGGTTCTTCAGCAAGAAGACATCGGGATTTCAAGGCAAGCTCTGGCAACATTTATACGTAAGGTTAAAGAATCGTGTGTGACCGATTCTACATCGTCTAATCATGGCCCGGTCGAAACGTTTATGACTGTTCAGATGAGTATAACCGTTTTTTTAACTCGTGAAGTTTGTTATTATCCACAGTATTCCACAAAAATTGTAACGGCTTCCTTACATAAGCACCGATAGATGGCCTGAAATCGATGTATGGGATTCTAACAGGATCAACCTCTTTATCCAGAGCTACATTTTATCCAAAGCGAAAAAAACACATTTTATGGGCAGATAAGTCGGAATACAGTGGAGAGCGGTGGACGAATACATACAGGAGGATCTCGCCTCAGACGAGGACGAAGCAGTGGAGGCCGTTGTGACTTTATATCGGCGAGTACGGCATTCCCTGGGGGCAGCGCTGTTTTCCCCGGAGCGGCGCAGATTCGGTTCCAGCATGTGCAGTCACTGGCGGCGGGGATATCTGGTGCGGCAGCCAGGACCCCTGTGTGCTTTGCTTGTCTAAGGCCCTGACGTTATAGGATTAACTGTCCGGAGGTGGCGAAACAGAGGGCGGCCACTAACATGGTTAATCAGATAAGTAATCCTTCGTTTTATTACGATCATCATTATGATGGGGAGAGAGAGAGAGAGAGAATTAAGGTTTAACGTCGCATTCAACAATATTTCAGCTATATAGCGACGATAAAACAAAATTATAAGTAATCAATTCAACAACTCGGTAAACTAATGCGCTAAAACAGGTACAAACATTAAAATTTGTACAACAAACCAATCTCTCTCAAATAACCTAAAATACAATCTTCTTTCACTCTGCTAAAAAGATCTTCCAGCGTATCTGCTCGATAAAAAGTATCTCTTACAGTTTTAAAATCTATGCAGTCCATGAGAATATGTTTCACCGTCAGATCTTCATGGCAAGGTATACACCTTGGAATCGGCTCCTGTTTTAGTAAATATTCATGAGTTAATCGTGTGTGACCGATCCTACATCGTCTAATCATGGCCTGGTCGAAGCGTTTATGACTGTTCAGGTGAGTATAACCAACCGTTTTTTGAACTCGTGAAGTTTGTTATTTTCCATAGTATCCCATAAAGTTTGCAACAGCTTTCTGACATAAGCGCAGATAGATGGTCTGAAATCGCTGTATGGGATTCCAACGGGATGCATCATACCTCCAACTAAAATAGAAGAAAGAAGATTACGTTTGAAATTCGACACCCAAATTCTTCGCACTCCTGTCTCAAACTCTCTATCAAACGAATATAACTCTTTTTCTATAGAGAGAACATCACCATAGAATTCAAATGCAGTTCTATTCGCAGAATCTGGACAGTCGCATGACCCTTTCATCTTTATCAGCAATTTCCTTGATTCTATTTCCTCAAAACCACCATGTTGATCTCCAACGCGAATGCCTTCCAGCATTAGGGAAATTTTAGTAAGTTCATTGGCTAGTGTGACGTTCACAGGGTACTTGGTACCTGTACCAGACCTGTAAGGACTGAACGTCCTGATCCAACAGTGTCTTTCAATGCGTGATATATATCAATAGCATCAGCGTTCTGTTTTAGGCTCAGTGATCTATCAAACTTTCTAAATGCCATAGTAAAAAAAAATCAGTCCCACTAGGGAGTCTCACTACAGCTACAAAGAGCCTCACTAAGCCTACAATGCGCAGCCATATACCTTCACTATGGTACATGTATTCAACCCACCTCGATATACACAAATATTATGTAAAAATCGACCTAAGCCAAACAGAACGAAAAACGAACCAACTACAAACTAAACCAAACCAACAAGGAAATATTTACACCAGCAGAATACGAAATATTTGTAGACAGCGAACAAACAGAGAAAAGAAGAGAGAAACAGAAAACAATCCGATTAAGATTCAAAATATCACTCTTCTCTACTGTTGGTAGCACCAAGAGGTAGTCCTGATGACATGTGCACTGTTAAATATTATTTTTGTGATTTTTGTTTCAGATGGCCAGTCTATAGCAGTAAGTCTGTCCCGTCAAATAAATAAAGCCAGCACATCAAAGAAAAATACGCTGCGAGTTTACAATAGTCTCTTTGGTACTGCTGTGGCACTAAATGAGGTTACAGATACAGAGTCCGAACTTTATACAGATTTGAATGGAAGCACAGCTTATTACGTAAGTGCGTATATATGATAGGCTATACATAACACCATAAATTCATGAATACTGAACTTCTGGCGATTCGTAAAGTTACTTGCTTCAATATTAGTTCAAGTTTTGGAGGAATGTTTGACAATTTTACATTCAGTCAAAAGCCATGACAAATTTAGTATCAAGCCAATATAATAGCTGCGGGAAGCTCCATATTCGGATCACAATTTCTGTTTCTGATAAATATAAACAAATTTCAATCATGAAACGCAATTGAAATAACAAAATTCCAATTCAAGTCTTGAACTTTTTCCAAAATTTTAATTCAGTATTTTAAATTTGAGTTCAAGTTCTATTTAAATTTGAATTATTCATTTCAAAATCTGTATCAATTTCAAATGATTTTTTCCAACTAAAAGCATTACATTGCCAACCAAACATTTAAGGTCATTTGAAGTGGTGGCTCTCACCTCAATAACTGTTTCCCAACTGCTTCCTATTGTTCACTGCTGTCATTCTTTGGCACACCTCCTAGTCCAATATCATCTCCGATTGCATTGCAGTTAAAAATGATACGTGTAGCTTTTGTGCACATGGCTCTTGGCCTGTCTGCTTTAATGAACATAGTGGATTGGGCTCAGGATGTCCCAGCCAAATAACATGTTAGATTGCATTCCCCTGTCAAATAATTGATGCTGTATCTAACTTGTTCTTTCAGTTTATGCATTTTCGATCTCTTCTGTATGCAGATAATTGTTCCTTTAGTCAAATGCCGTCTCGATGGTGTTGCACTGAGAGTTTTAGGGGTTACAAACTTCTTACAGTAGGAGAATTTCCCTTTAGGGAACAGGATATCTTGTATATGTTCAATTACATGAAAAGTCAGTAAGATTGACCTATTATCACTAGGTCAAAATCACCAATGGTTTATCATGATGCATAAAATGATTGAACCTATTTTCACTAAACCCACAGGTCTATTCAACAATAATGACCATACCCTGAACCATAAACATACATTATGGCCTCACCTTGCTCTATTTTTGATTACACGATTGTCAAGTATAAGTTTTTCAACATACGAAATACAATGACATACATGTAGTGTAAACTGTTTGTGTGACAGGAGGATGGCGAAGCTAAAGATTAATTGATTTAGGGCAGTGTGCAAATTAAATGAACAATTTAATAGAGCTGTTATCTGGACAATTGAGAAGGAGAGCGGCAAGCAGCCGAAGAGACAACACGTGTTCCCTGTCACATTTATCTGTGGTAGTTAAAACAGATCTGCTGTAAAGAAGGCAGTATGGAAAGTGCTAAGAGATGCTTTGTGAAAGCTTATCTATGAAGAGTAGAACATTACTGGAAAGGTTTTCAGAGTGTGGACTGGTTAATTACCTATTTTCCCCGATTGTGTTTGACACTTGTGGATAGTGTTGTCAGCACTCGTGTGGAGAGAATCAAAGCCTATGTTCACCCAAGAAACCGTTTCGCAGAGACAAAATATTACAATCCTAGAGTCAGACACTGAGACTGTTGACAAGTAATAAACCAGGGAAAAGATTGTGATTATTCCAGTGTGCGATAATTGCAGTGTTGTGATTATTCCAGTGTTGTGGTAACTAGATGTAGATGTGGCTGGCTAAAGCAGCAATTTGTTTGTGTTGTGGCTACAACCAGAATATTTGAAAAAAGAGGAATACAGAAATCCTGACAAGAACGGTAAACAGTAGGATTCTTCAAAATCGTGCCGCTTCAGGATTATGCGTTCGCGCTAGTGTTGAAATATTATCCATATAACTATTTCTATGATTGGTGTTTGGGTTGATTATTTCAGTGTTTTCTCGTTTCCCTGAATTAGCCTCCTGTAAACTAAATTCCGATTTGGCTCGACGAGGAATGTAAAACCCATCAATCGTGACAACGATTACTGGGTCAAAGTACACTTGTCTCTTGTTACAGTGAAAAATGCGAGAAGGAGCAAACTACTGACTGCATTGTAGATGAATCAAGCTATTTCCAGTCCCTGTCAGCAAACTTGATGTTTCTTTAAAATTTGGAGAGCCTATCGAGAAACTAGGTATACAATACAAATAATCTGGTGAATAAGGATCCTTGGGATACCAAGCAACACAGAGTTCGGTGCAATCGTAAGACTAGTGTTCCAACTGAAACCTGTTTTGATTGCCCATGACAGACGGGTTCTCAGTGCATTGCATGGTTCATGTTGTAAAATGGATTTTATCGCCATTGTTATTGAACAGTTATATCCGGATACAGTCCTTCATATCATTATACTGTTTGTTTCTTCCAGGAAAGCCCTGTACCTGTCCAGATACGATCTAAATGTGAGCAGCTGTTTTGTATGATGGAGCGAGCAGACGAGGAAGTCGCCCTTATCAAAGAAGAAATGTGCAGAACACGAACCTATCTGCTCTATCAACAAGATCTCCTGCAGAAGGCGGTTACTACATTTGATGAACTCCAGCATATAAGTTTCATAGCTGGAGCTTTGTACACTGTTAGAAGGAAGCTTTCTGCATTGCCCAGCAGGCAATTAGTCCACATCTTTGTCGCAAGATTGCTTAGATGACAATTCCATTGAACAACCTGTTACTGTAGGCTTTGGTGATACTGAAGCAACTTTAGAGGAAGCTGTCCTCAATATTGTCCTCAATATTGACGACATTGATCTCCTTGATGAAAATGAGGATGACTGTTTGATAACATTTCCGATCTGAACTGATACTGATATTGAACGGGAGCGGAGATAGTAATCTTCACATTACATATGCACAAAATCTCAAAATCACTGACTGGGGACTTGTCACACAATCACGCATACAAGAGACAACGCCAAGTGTAGGGTTTCTTGGTTTCTCTCCAAATTGTTAGTCAGGTTAATCGGTGGTAAAAAGCGCCACATCAAATTTTGTGGTAAAATGGTAATGATAATTTAAGTAATGTCCATATGTTAGATCGCATTTCATCAAATCTGGGTAATGTTGTATGGGCATATATTGAAGAGAATTTTGTGTCTTGTTGCAATTTTCAAGTTCCAGGTTATTTTGTGGCTTTCTCGACAGGACTTTATTAGACCTCGAGCAATTTTAGTCACAGAGCAGAAGCCTGTCTGAGGCATGTATTCCCAGGTCACCAACAACATCAACCATCAACTTGCCAGACAATTCCGCCGCATCACATATACATCCAGCCGTACTAAGCACACCACCCGAGTCAGCATCGACACCACCAACCATCAATCGATCAAACACTTCAGATACACCCCAAACATTGACAAATTTTCAATTGGTGAATCATCTGCACAAATATCAGTCATCGACAGGGAAAAGGCAAGGACAGCAAGAACAAAAGTAAAAGAAAGCGGGAGGCAGAAAAGGCGAGAGGAATTCGCGAGAAAAATTCCACAACAGTCAGTGACGCTTTATTTCAAGTTGAAAAAATTATCGAACAGAACGCGTTAGTGGTAAGACGCTTTATTTCATGAGGTGGAAAGGATATAGACCAGAGGAAAACACATGGGAGCCAGAGGAGCATCTGGTCACGGAAGGAGCGAAGACTCCTCAAAGAGTTCCAGGAAAGTAGTGGTTGAGTCATCTTTGATATGCATTTAGAAGTCGGCGTATAGACTTCTTGTTGTTTAGAACACCAGGCGCTTCTATGGATAACAATAAAGAAGTTACTATCCATAGAATAGCCTTGTGTTATATTATACATGTATTCGACATTTGCCTGATCGATGAAGGAGGATCAGACCTCAAACCAAAATCTATAGGCTTTAACGAGGACAAGGGGCACGTTATCCTGAGCTGTCTCTTATTCTGAGCTCAGATGTTCCCAACGTTAGGGTGGATGAATGGCTCTTTTAGTGACAACGTCGTTAGTTTTCCACGTTCGTATACACGGGTTACAAGCGACAGTCTGGCAGATAGATTTAAAATTAAAGTTGGGCAGAAGACCTTAACATTCAGAGGAAGCGCCAGAAATGCAGCTCGTGGCTGGTTTCTTATCTTGGCTGTATATAAGCAAATATTAGGGCTGTAGTTCACTGTTTAAATGCCACCTGCAGATAAAACGATATATACAGTGCTGATTATTAAGTTCTTTCAACTTTCTCCATGGAATGCGTGGCTAACATTGACATGTTCAGAGAACATATTTATCATGAATATATTATTCGTTTAATTACAGCTGTCACACAAAATGTGCTCGGATCTAATGAAAACTGTGACACGGATCCCGAGAATATAACTATAATAACAGGCTTTCACATTTAAAACAAAATACCAAGTGAAATGTTCCATAGTTAACTGCTATAGGTGTAGAATGGGCGGTGGACTGAAATACGTGAATTTGTTTTGTTTTGTGAACACGGAAGTCCTTAATATCGAACTTCGGCGAAAGCAGTAGTTCTGCCAGCCGTTTTCACGAGGCGCTGTATAAGTTAGGACCAACCGCCACAGTTCGGTATATCAGCATCTGATACCACCAAGATCGAATGCACTTTTAACTATAAACTGATAGTTGGAATAGGACACTAATATATATTCACATCTAATAACTTCTATAAAATAATTTTACCGCTGATGAAATTCTTAAACGCATAGTTTTGTCAGTAGGTGCAAGCATTCCATGCGAGAAAATGGAAATATGAAAAACTTATCTCAGAATCCACGCATGGTTGCTTTTTAGTTAGAATCGCAATCTCAGGAAATGTTGTGCATATTATATAATGAGATATTGGGTCTAAACAGAAACCAATCTGGTTTGTGTCCACTGCCCTGTTTTTTGAAATGTGACAAGGTCAAATCGACTGATTCGACTCCGGCTGTTGTTGAACTTCTTACCCGTTTGATGTAGGTTTCTCCTGGAATGTCAGTCTGTTTACAATTACGTCGACAATAAAGAGTTCCTTCAGAGACTAAGCAGGCCACCTATTGGTAGATATCCAGCGCATAGGCTTGACTTCAGACTCGCTATAATGAAGCAACAATTGGGTCTTATTTCAATACCTTATAAATTTTTGCTCAATTGAATTGCAATAGATAAACTCACCAAAACGAGTTATTGTTTTTGAATGATATTCAGGAAATTTTCATTTGATGGAATTTTGTGTTCACTTCAACTGAGTTATATGAACTTTAATAGAGTGATTTTTTAAATATCTTTTGCTTTAAAGGATGGAGACTGTTTGTTGGTCATTGTACAAACATTCTACTGCTGTAATTATATGGTTAATAAAGGTCATGAATATACATCACGCACTACTTTACTTATCTTTATGGATAGTCCAAGGCTAAATCATGTGCAAGCAATTGATGAGGGTCACAATAAATCTATTATCTTCTTGTTACCATTGCGGTGGCATAGGTTTCGTCTTTATCCTTTCGAATTTATAGATACATGTGCAGTATGTCTTTCCACGAACTTCATATATTTGAGATTGAAAACAGCCCATGAAGAGTCACATAATGCGAATTATGATCAAGATATATCATATGAATACGTTCATCATCACATTCGATGTTCATATAATGCTTTGAATAAACAAGAACTATTAACCCAATTGATGATGTTGCTGACAAATCTGGCTGCTTCATTAAATATATTACATTACACACATAATAACATTCAATGTAAACCACATTTTGTAATATTGAAAGACAGTTGTGTAAACATCATATTATATATTCTTTCGTTTTGGACGAGTCACAAAATGAGTATATCGAGAGATTCGTTCTACGTCTAAGGTTTGTTACAAGCTATAGAACAAGGTGAGCAAAAAGCAGCACGCTCGTTATGTTATAATCCATTTAATCTAAGCAATGGCTTCATCTGTATACACCAAAAGTAACTTTAGATAGTAATCTACAAATATTTCCTGCAATATGGTTCGATGTAGTCCGACACGCAGTCCCTACAAGATATTTTATAATACTGATTTCTATTGAATGTAGGGTCTGCCTATTTAACGGGCAAAATCGACTTAGCTGCCGGACAAAAAACGATACCTCATACGCCATTTAGTTAAATCTCGGAATTCGTTCTAAACTTTCCGTGGGTCAATTATTCGAGCATTCTCACAGCTTTCCTGAACCAAGAAGGCAAACTTTCCATGTTTAAATTCTTCAGTGAATAAAAAATCACTACCGCTACATTATCCACGATCGTGGACGGTCCAGCAGCTACATGTTGCGGTTAAACTGGCAGACCCATACTCTTATTACCGGGAACCATACATATTGGTGCATGAATATTATGACTCCAATTTGCCAATGAAACCCAATAAGTTAACCGCAGAGTCGTCCGTAATATAAATGGAAAGGATTTTCCATTCTTAACGAACAAATAGTCCGTTGTTTTGACCGATATTTACTAAAATATATTTTTTTCCATGCATCCTCAAATACTTTTGCCTTTCTTCATTCCTGAATATTATGCCGTATTCGTGGGAAGGCTCCATGATATTTCTGTTGCAAATTTTAGGTTCTGTTGGCAATTGTACCCGCAACAATGTAAGACTTGTTTATATAGTGCCGTTTTAATTGTATTGAAATACGCTATAGTTGTGCTGCGGTCATATTTCAAAACAGAACCCACGAACAACACAGATATGTTCTTCGACAAAAGAAGCTGGCAGTATCATCAGCTAACAGAGGATGTGATGTGATGTTGTTGGGATTTTCTGGGACTCCATGATACAGAGACTGGTTTGCAATACATTTGAAACTAATTACCAACCGAGTCCTTGATGATGACGTACACACGCTCATCGTCGCCTGACCACCCCAAGGCCGCAGGCAACTCAAAACGATCATTGCTGATCGTGACAGCTACCCAGTCGCGCCCAAATAGATACTTCAAATCAATGGCTCCTGAGAATTGCGACTGTAATGTTTGTTTCGACAGTTTCCCATGTGTCAGGGCGATTTTTGTGATCTGCCCTTGCGGATGAAGGCAAACGTTGACACACAATGCCGCTATTTTCAGAAAGGACAAACATGCTTCGTTCTGGCGTGATCAATGCAATGTCGTGTTACATCTGTAGGACTGACGTATAAAATTACCCAGAATGCAAGTATTCAATACGCAAATGATCTTATCTTGAACAAAAATATAACAGGATACAGAACATACATATAAAAAGAATTGAATGAAAAAAAAGTTTAATAATAAAAATATAAAACTTTTCAACAAGAAACATATATTAAACTCATTGCATGTAAATACAGAATTATAACATATAAATTTCAGTGTTGAATATAAATATCGAATCATTACATACAAATGGCAGATGTTGGATATAAATATATTGTAGATGTAATGAATATATTCTTTTACTGAATATTGCAACACTTGGCTTGCCATAAGCATGCACATAAGTAAGAAATTCAATGTAAATGTAGTGGACATATATATAACCATACTGATACCTTTTATTTTTCTCTGTAAACGCATGTATATCTACCGAAACCAGTTTTGGTCCACAACTACCTATGGAACCATTCTGGTTCAAAGATTAAGAACCACCAGACCATTTGGCTCAATAATCTAATTAACAAATTTTCCGTAAATGTTATTTATTTTCACGATTATATTGATTATTTGAAAAGAACCGAGAATGTCTTTGAGGTGTCATTTTTTTTCGCTACAAGAGAAAATTATCACTAGAAAGATTCACAAATAACAAAATTGGTCAGGGGCACATTTGTACCATTAATATATTCTTTCGAGAAAAAATATAATTCGCCATGTTTTGAATTGAAAACCAAATCAGCAGTTTTACCGACAATCACAAAGAAGCTCTCTCGTATTAACGTCACATATCACTCACATCACATCTGACTCATATGACACCTATATCAACCTTTCATTTCAGACTCCAAAAAGCAGGTCGGCTGTGAACATTACAGACGAAAACCCAAGTCGGTCTGTCTGGCGCTTGGAGGACGAAAATGATCGCCTGGAAACGACTGTCCTCCGGAAAGAACAGACCATATTGAATTACAAGCGTCTAGTCCGTCATTCATAATCCAGCCGTCGTCCATTAGAGAATATCCGCGTCCATAATCCAAAGACCTATTCCATTTTCATATAACAGTATTAGCGCCAAATTCAAAAAGACAATCATAGTATACATAAACATAGGCTTGTTTCCTGCAAGAGAGAAGCGGTCAACAGTTTTCAATGATGCCGGCAAGACATCATGATGTTCCAAAAATATCAAATCCGTATCGCTGATCAGTATTCTTAATCCATAATATTCGTTATAGAGTCGTCATCTAAAAAAAGATGTATCTCAGTCGAAAAGAGAATGAAGAAATTACAGACAGACAACCAACGGCTTCTCTATAGAGATCTTGTAAATACCCAGGATCGTATGACCAGCAAATTCTCAGGAAGAACAAATGCATTACTATCGGATTCATTCTCTCTTCCAGACGATGAGCTTGAAGCGATTCCTGTAAATATCATGGAATGTGAAAATTTCCAATTTGGAGAGAGATCATTCATACCTGGGGCCTTCTTTTCATATTTTGTTGTTCAAGACAAGCCTGGAGAAAGGGTTGCCGTTAGTGAATCGTCACAAAATCTTGAGTTAGTCTTAGCTATCTTGATCGACATGTGAACACTGTACAAGCCGTAGATATCAGTTTTCTAGAGAATGATTGTTTCGTAATTATGCGTTATTGTGGCACTTTAACCGTATCTAAATATCTGTCGGAGCACAGTAGTGTAAATGCTATCGATTTCACCCATATTTTGAAAGGTGCTGGCCTTCCCCTAAGGTTTCTTCATGATAAAGACATAATACACAATTCGCTCGTCTGTGGCAGGATTCTGCTTGGTATAACAGGATGTTCGTTCAGAGCACAGCTCACAGGCTTTTCTCATGCATGCAGAGAATGTAACAGCAAGGCGTTAACTCCTCGACAACAACTGAAGTTTAGGAGATCTTATCATTTATCCCCAAATGTACTGTCTGCTTCTGAACGACCATCATATTCTTCGGTTGTGTATGCATATATGGTAAGGTCATGCAGTTTGTTCTATTTAAACTGTACAAAGTACAAATGCACAGCAAACCGGAGCGGTCGTACTAAAAACTGCGCGGAACTGAGCAAAACTGCGCTGAGCTTATTTTCAACTGCGCATGGATTATTTGATGGATTTTTCTTTATTTGCTGACGAGCAGAATATTGATAATAATAAAACGAACAAAAAAAATCCGCAAATTTGTTTACTACATGTCGCTTGAAACGAGAGAGAACGAAATTCAAATGCGCGGAAATTATGTTTCACTGCCCGAAGATTCGCTTCGCTGGAATGGAATCGTTAATATTAGAGCACCTTATCCTACCTTATTCGTTATCATTTCACTTGGAATCATTTGATATGCTTTCTTCAACTGAGTCTTATGTGTGGAATTTCAACTGTCCGTAAGTATATATTGGCGGGTATCAACTTTAACTGCGCGGAAATCGTGTTTCACTCCACTCAGATTCGCTTCGCTCGAACTAAGTCTGATGTGTATGAATTGTATCTGTCAGAACGTAAATTGAGTATAAATTTTAACTGCGCGGAAATCGAGCCCGTAAGTAAATTTGGCGTGAAGTTTAACTGCGCGGAAATCCATGGCAGCTTCACCCCACGCAGGTTCTCCTGGATTGAGCTAATTCTGATATGTATGAATTTCAAAAGGCTTGCGTGTATGAATTTCTTCTGTCCGAACGTGAACTTGGTACAAATTTCAACTGCGCGGAAATCGAGCCCATATAAAGTTTGAGGAGGAAATGTCCATGAACACACCCACAACCTCGGGTGGTTCAGACTCAAAGTGAGAAGAATTTGTCCATGAACACACCCACGTTCCTGGCGTGTTTCAACCCGACATCTGCCTGATAATGCAATAGATGCACCCATGTTAAGTACGCTCAGAGCAGTGTTTCGGATATTTTCGGGTTATATCTATGATATATACATATCCCAGGCATATCCCTCATCAGGGGAGGCCTTACAAAACTCGAAATCTTACCGATTTCAAAGTAATAATATGTAAGCATCAGCTTTACATATATCTGCCTCTCCGTGGGAGAAGGCGCTGTCAGGCGGCGTTAGGTCTAGCAGTAAATCAGACATATGTACCGGATCAGTGACTCCAGAGAAAATGAAAAGCACAAAACTGACTTATGCCAGGTAGCTGAACCAGGCGCAGCTGATCGGCTCAGCTAATTAGTCCTGATTGGTTCGTTTAACGCGTCCACGATTGGATGATTTTGGCGCAAACGGGGAAACTCTGTGTACGGCAGAATCCTCCAAGCTCACGTGTATTTCAATACATGCGCAATGAAGCCATCATATATTTATAATACATGATGACTGTCTCCATCCTTCTCTAGAATCATATAGATTCAGAGGTCTGTCTACACGACCGCTGTCATAGCTTTGTTAAACATTGTCTTGGGATGACCACAGAAGTACCACTGCATGGTAACTTCTATAGTTACCTGGTGTTTGTGTTTGACGACCTCGTCACTAATAAAATGAAATGACCCCAATATGATATTCTACAGAGTCACAGAGTGACAGCTGTCATTTTTTTGTCTTTCCGGAGATAGTAGGAAAAACCCACCAGGCGGGAGAGAGGGACGGAAAGGTTTCGCAGCCCCTACAGGATATTTATAATGCGGATTCCTTTTGAATGCGGGGTCTGCCAGTTTAAACGGCAACATGTAGCTGCTGGACCGTCTCCGATCGTGGATATGTACCGGTAGTGATTTTTCATTCACTGAAGAGCTTGAACATGGCGGTATGATGCTTCACAAGAGAAATATACATGGGCACAGAGAGATCGAGCGGCCAGACAATGATGCAGAGACATGTTTATAGTCTACCCACTGATACCGTGAGCCAACCCATTGACAGCCACACTGACAGATACATCACAGGGAAACCGGAGTTAGGAATACAAGGAATCTAACTTTTAGGATCGTATTGTGTCTGTGACCAATGATACCTCAGCTGCGACGATAGAGGACGCTGGACAGAATAAAGTACAAGCTGTTGCTTCAATGCATTTTGCTGCGAAGCAAATAGAAATTGATGTGATGTCTAGCACTGTAATATCACTTGTCTTTATTGCACCATGTAAGCATCCTGTCTGTGTCTTGTGTGCTGTCCTCAGTGTTTTATAGGGTGGATGGAGGGTGTCTGGTGCCATGCTGCTTCAAAGATTTCTTCTTTGAAGTAACAGAAACGCAACTTGGCTGGGTGGTGCTTAGTTGGTTCGTCGCGATATAGCTATAGTATTGTTGAAAGCGACGTTAAATTATATTCACTCACTCACCCAAGTAGTTTACATCCAAATTTGCCCCCATCAGGAAAACAGCCATGACGATCTATGCATAGGTCTATCGCGAAACTTGTTAGAGGATATGTATCACAAATATCACAAAAATGCGATCAAAATGCGAAAACAGCTGCTTCAGTATATGTTACAGATATAGTATCCTGAATTGCCCAAAGACGATTAGGGATGGACAAATGGACAGCCGTTGAACACGAGCAAAAGCAAACGTGGTTGAAAATTGAACTAAAATTAAAACTAAAATGTCGGCTTCTGATTGGATCAGAGCCACTGACAATGCGTCAGCTACACGGATACGCGCATACGTGAACAATAAATCAACTATAGCGGCTTCTTCAACCTTTGGTGAGTTGTGATAGTGGCGATAATACAATGTGCAATACGGAATAAGATTGTTGATTTTGTTATTTCTCTCACTGCGTTAAGATGGGCGCTGGGCACGCCTCATTGACTCACCAACCCACGTCTAATTAACTCGCTCATCCACTCACTCACCCACTCGTTCTTCACTTATGTCACTCACTCAATCACAATGTACCCAGGGGGAAGTAACTCTGCCAGGCTAGACAGATCGATCATGCCCTGTCCTCTAAACCATATAGCTCGCGGTATCCCCTACACTCGCCGGCACGCCTCCCCCTCTCCTGTTCCCTCAAACACATCCTGCCATCTTTCTCTATTGCACCTCGACCACGCATGCGCACCATAACGTGATTTGCTGTCCAATCGAACACCATATGGGTTATATACAGTTAACGGGATCGAAAGTCTGTTTTCCCCACTGAGTCGGGCCCTCGGTGGCCGAGTGGTCTAAGGCGCTTTGCTGGTGACCGCTAGCCTCACACCGCTGAATCGGCATGGGTTCGAGCCCAGCTGGTCCATGTGTGAAAGTTTGTTAGTTACTTGCCGAAGGGCGGTGGTTCTCTCCGGGTAATCCGGCTTCCTCCACCAACCAAACTGACTGTCACCATATGAGTGAAACAAACTGGAGTGTGACATTAAGCCAAATTCCCTCCCTCCCTCCTCCCCACTGAATCCGTTTTCCCGCATTTTTTCCGGAACCTTAGTTTTGAAGTACACCAACCAGTCACGAGCTTTCGACCGGGGTACCCCGCCATGCACGATTCATGTTTACCCCATATGACCACTATACACGTGACACGATGTAAGGACCGTTTTTTTTCGCATTTAGTCCGTTGTTCAGCATTCTTCCGGAATCCTAATTTACCGGTTACCCGGTTTGGCCCATATACACTTTTTAGAATTTTTGGGTGTAAATTCGGCATTTCTGGATTTTTCCGGAAAGTGTTAGTTTTGCATCCACCAAACAGTCACGTGATTTCTTCTCTACAACCACAACCCACTTGGCTCAGGGTTACACCACCTAGATTCACCTTAGTGGGGTTTTCCGCATTTTTGTATGTCTTGTATTTTTCCCTTATTTTGCGATTTTAGTGGACTCCCATTTTCACATCCAGCTGCAATTCCCGTGCTCCTCTGGGAAATCCATGGGCCCCTTCGGGCCAGGTTGGGCATATCTAGACCCATTTGACGGGTTTTTTCACATTTCTGTTTTTGGCATAGAGTCTGCTTTCCGCATTTTTCTGAAGAACCTAATTTTACATCCACCAGCCTGCCACATGACCGAAAGTTACCTATTCACACCCTAACCGGAAATGACGATAAGTATCCTCTCACCGGACGTGACGTCACCGCTCGGACAAAAGTTGACCTTTATATACTACTAATATAGTGCCGACCAATGTCACCTACCAAGGTCAGTATGATGCTGGGTCGACATCGGGCATTACAGACTAGTCCTTTGTGTTAAATGTCGTCATTTACATCTGACGATGATACAGCTCACAAATCTCCAATGTACGACTTGTCACAGCGAAACAGCTCACCAATTACCAGTATACGAATTGTCAGAGCATTTCCATCATAGCTCTCTAGATTTGTATCTAATACCGCTCATGCCGGTGCTAGGGGCCGTGTGGTCATATCATCCAAGTTGCCACATGAACAGGTACAATAAAAGCGTACCTGAGATACAACACATATCACGAATCGTTCGATTCTTGGTATGTGCGTAAGAATAGGTTAACCAGAAGACTATTCTGTGAAGTCATGTGACGCAGTCAGTATGTCGGCACCTCTTCCCACTTCCCTTATATGTGTTGTAATTAGAATAGGTTAACCAGAAGACTATTCTGTGAAGTCATGTGACGCAGTCAGTATGTCGGCACCTCTTCCCTTATATGTGTTGTAATTCATAAGGAAGCATTTGTGCCAAATATCCAGTTCATAGATCTATTTACAGTTGCGATCACATCGCTGTTCACATTTCGACCTCAACTATAAGAGAGCCGACAGTGTTCAATCTTTATGCAAGGTTCCATGGTATAAAATATTTACAGGACGCACTATCTATAATCAATCCACCTGTAACTGTGCTGTGTCAGCAATCAACGAGAAACATTTCCCATTGAAATCAAAATCACTCAACTTGAACGATGTCCACACTCTCCACTTTCTCCCCTTCATCAATCGATCTGCACGTTGTATTTTTCGAGCATAATGTATCCGCAAATCATCAACGAGAAGAATATCCGCTTTTCTTCCTCGTGAACATCTGAACTTTTTTCCGAATCAAAACAAGTATTCAATGTTTTGCTATACCTTTCTCACATTTCACACTTGTATGTCCTATCTAATAGTTGAGTTTCCAACTGACCAAAGTCCAAGTTATTTACCCTTGCCCACTAGACGGCGTCGCAATCGATATCACGTAACGTCGGGGAACAAATACATGGATTTCAATGGGAGTGTATAGAAAGAAAAAACCCGGAAACTATGCCAAAACATAACCTCTCTTTTCACATTTAAGCTGCCCCAGCCAGCGAAACCCATTTGAATCTTATGACATAAATACGTTACGTTTGGCTAGAACGAACATGTCAAGGTTGAACAATAATTATGACGTGATACATCATACAACTGAGAGGGAGGCGTGTTTCGTGCTTGTCTGTGCCGTCAGATATCCGATAACACATACACAGGTTTATTCCGAATTACATATCTATATTTAGATATGTAGTGGTAGTTTGTGACTATTTTATTAAATGGGCTGAAGCCTATGCCACCGCGGACCACACCGCTTTAACGGTTGCAGATAAACTGGTACCTCAATTTGTGTGTAGGTTTGGTACGCCAACGGTTATACACAGCGATCAGGGAAGGGAATCGGCTCCTGTTTTAGTAAATAATCATGAGTTAATCGTGTGTGACCGATCCTACATAGTCTAATCATGGCCTGGTCGAAACGTTTATGACTGTTCAGGTGAGTATAACCAACCGATTTTTTTTAACTCGTGTGGCTAAGTACATACATGAGAACCAGTCAGACTGGGATGAGCATCTGCCGTATGTTCTCATGGCTTATCGGGCAACTACGGATGATAGTACGGGTTGTTCGCCTAATATGCTGATGTTCGGGCATGAGTTGAGCTGTCCACTTGATATTATGGTGCGCAACCCGCAGTCGGTTAGTCCCTTTTCTTGTGGGGTGGATTATATGTAGTGGTTGAGATACGTCCTGGATAAGACACATGAAAATGCGCGTTCTCAGTTATCGATGGCTGCGTCTAGGGAGAAAAAGTGTTACGACCGTGGGCTGAAACCTTGTGTATTTCAAGCCGGCGATGGTATCCGCCAGCAGCCAGTAGGAAGTTAGGTTTGGGCAGGGTCGGTCCTTTCGAAGTAATCGGGAAACTGACTAATGTTACATAAAAATTCGTGAAAAGAGGCTCAGTGCTCCCATTAAGGTGGTGAACGTAGACCATTTGAAACCATGCGAATTACAACACATATAAGGGAAGTGGGAAGAGGTGCCGACATACTGACAGAGCCACATGACTTCACAGTATAGTCTTCTGGTTAACCTATATTCTAAAGCACATACCAAGAATCTAACGATTCGTGATATGTGTTGTATCTCTGGTATGCTTTTATTGTACCTGTTCATGTGGCAACTTGGATGATATGACCACACGGCCCCTAGCCCCGTCGTGATATAGCTGGAAAAATGTTGAAAGCGACGTTAAACCCTATTCACTCACTCACTCACCTTCACTGGAGTCATCAGATCGTTTGGGATCCTCGCGGAGAGGGTCTGGTGTTTTAGCTGGGAGAGATTTAGTTTCCTGGAAGGAGACGAGTGATGTGATGAGTGATGTGATAAGGGATGGTCAGGGTTCGGATTCTCTAGAAGGAGTTGGATCATACGCAGTCTCCTGAGAGAGTACAGGAAGAAACGTCAGAGGTGGAGATTTAAGGTGGTCCAGGTTTGGCAGGCCTGTTCGGCAACCCGTGTGCTACACACATTCGTAATCTCATTTCTGTAATAGTTTTGTTTTCTGGGTATTGTTGCATTTTATGTTTGTCTTGGGACTGGAAGCTGGAAGGCTGGGGGCAGTCTAGGAATTTGAGAATAATGTGTTATTTTTATATTTTTACAGATGGACATAGAGATAGAAACCAAGGTTTCCAGGGCAGAGTTGACCGAATTAGATACGGATTTACACCCTATCTGGGTAGAAGGTGGGATGCCATGCGAGATTTCGCAGTGCGGTTTTAGGCATGCCCGGAAGGGCGAGGTCAGCCGTCATCTTATACTATGTCGGCCTACGAGACAACAGATTGTGGTGGGCTTGGTGGAGAGAAATTCCAAAACCTCAAGTACGGGGACCCAGAAGGAGTCCTTTTTACAATAAGGAAGGTGGAGGTACGCGTCGCCGTGCGGGATGAGGCGCCACACTGCGGCTTCTTCCACTCTCGTCGACCTCTCGACGTCGGACCATCAGGTTTGCCGAGACGAAGATGTAGTCTACTCGCCGTCCGCCGTATCTAAAAGGGTGAAAGGACACGGGATGCCTGGGTATCAACGTGGACAGAAATGAAAATAAGACTGTTCGTTATACAATATAAAGCATTGCCTCGTTTGGATAAATTTAGGCCACATGTGCATCGATTGGATTAATTTTCTGGCAGTATATTATGAGACTACACTTGTGTATTCTCAATTAGGGAATAACATTTTGTTTAATGATGGGTGAGTGTGAGGGAGGCGTGATTCTTGCTTGTCTGTGCCGTCAGATATCTGATAACACATACACCGGTTTATTCCGAATTACCGCTTACTGGTACCTGTATATGTTTGGGGCCTCTATATGTACTGCGGTATGACTGATTTGTATATGAACTTCATCTCTGCATTATCTTAATTCAATTAATCTACCGGTTGTTATCATTATGTTTTGTCATGTGCATGCTATTTGCAATTATCTGCTTGCATCTCCACGATGTCTGCATTTGCCCATGCAAATAATTGCGGTTAATGTTGTTTCGTATGCTGTACGTTGGATTTTATAGAGCTGGCACCTGGTTAGGTATTCAAAGTTAGTCAACCGGTGAGCAAGTGTGTGCGTCGCTGGATAACTGTTGTACTTTAAACGTTCGGGGCTGGCTCCAGGAAAGAGGCACTTTAAGGTAACATGTTTTCCTGTTTTGTTTTCCTTTCTTTTTAGTAATTTAGGCGATTAACGGTATCATGCGTGCCCGATCGTCTTTATTATTCCCTCACAGATGGCACTCCGATTGCCTGGTCAGGGGTTATCTTTGTTTATTAAGTATTCTGATTTAATGAAGTACTTTCCTGGAGTCGGCATCCTTTATTTATATTTTCTAATTAATCATTTTGTAACTAATCAACATTTCCAGTCTTATTTTAAATACATCCATCAAAATCGCAAATATTGTGTTTGTTGTTCTGTGTTGTTTGGGCTGAGTTTGACACTTCCACTGGTTGTTTACCGCCAAGAATCTAAACGAACCTGGGAAAACGATAAGTCCGACTACGGGAAAGTAGTTCCCATTACACAACACAGGGAGCACAACTAAGTCGTTGTGACAATCTAATTATTGTTCAACCTTTACATGACGCTCTTGTCAAACATAACAAGAGCAGTGATATATTAATGTATAATAAAATTCAAACTCGTAAAGAATTGACAAACAATCGGGTTGCACTGGCTAGGACAACCTGTAAGTGAAATGAGAGGTTATGTTTCGGTATAGTTTCAGTTATTCTATAAACTCACATTGATATCCATGTATTTGTTGCCCGATGTCACAGGATATCAATTGTATCACCATCTAGTGTTCAGTGGGAAGAACACAAGTTAGAAACCCACCTACTGACATTTAAGTGACATGCCCACCGAACATAAAACTTTATAGTCTGTGCTATACCATAACACAAGCTAGATTTTCTGAAATGGTCTGAGCTTAACAAGGGAGATCATTCTGGTTTTTGATGGTTGAATTACTTCCCTTGAATATCAACCACTTATAGAAGTTGACTGAAGATTTCAATGCTGTCATCTACTCGGGCCTTCCAGTGTGAAGCGTCAATAAGCATGCTTTTGCTCCTAGGCTATAATGATCTTAAATATGGCAAAAATAGTTTATAATTTAAATCACCCTGGTGAATGGTCTTCCACGACACGCCATAATGAAACGTACATAATGAGAATCTTATTTTTAATTTTACATGTATATTACATCTGCAGGAGTTATATTACGACCCAAAGACATATGCAGGATCCCTTGAACACTACATCAGGACAAAGAGCTGCAGAGATCCACTGATTGAAAATGTGTTCTCGCTTAAGCACAAACGTGTGCATATGGTCAGCAGTGGAAGTGATAGTAAAAAAATGGGGAGCTACTTTAGGGCGACTTGGCCAACACACAAAAACCGTCGAGACATCCTCAACGCGCTTGACCAGACACGAGATGTCCGCAGATCGTGGATAAACAACTTGTCACTCTCAGCGTCCACCATCCTAAAACGTTACCCACGTTTTTAAGATGTGCAAGAAGGTGCAAGTCCCAAATTTGTGTGAAAATGCTCATTACATGCATTATTCCTGGCCTTCCAGGTGGAGACTGGTTATCACTCCGCCACACGTGGATAGATTTCAGCCCTGGCAATTCACCTCAGCAATTGCCAAGGAAAGTGCCTAAGTAAATGAAGTTCACCTCTGCAATTTTTAACATGTTGTTAAGTGAGTGATAATGCAATTTCACAATATGTTTGCCGCTGCAGATTTCTGAATTGCCAGGGCTAAGATCTCAAGCATCGACGAGAGTGACCATTAAGTAGTAACCATTAATTTATGGTAATAACAGCACAACTGGTGTATTTTGGGGTATGCGACATTTTCATGCCTGTTCATTTTCCCCATGAAGATCTGACGGTGAAACATATTCTCCTGGATTGCATAGATTTTAAAACTGTTAGAGATACTTTTTATCGAGCAGATACGCTGGAAGATCTTTTTAGCAGAGTGAAAGAAGATTGTATTTCAGGTTATTTGAGAGAGATTGGTTTGTTGTACAAATTTTAATGTTTGTACCTGTTTTAACGCATTAGTTTACTGAGTTTTTGAATTGATTACTTAGAATTTTGTTTGATCGTCGCTATATAGCTGAAATATTGCTGAATGCGACGTTAAACCCTAATTCTCTCTCTCTCTCTCCCTGTTCATTTTCCAGTTAAAATGACTATCGTTCATTTCGTAGTGAGATATGAGCAAAAAGTGATTGAACATGGCGCGGAACAACTTCGCGGAGGATCAAGATGTAAGCGAAATTATAAAGGCCAAGGACTTGGAATACAGTGAAGGTATGTTCACAGATTGTCTGTAGAAATTTCTGTTAATGGACCAGTGACTAAGTCTGTCGGGCAGAGATTACCGCTGGTCTGTTTTGCAGATTTCAACCATTTTGATTATGATCATGTTATCTTTTCAACAAAATCTGCCCCGTGGAGATCCAGGGTGCCTTTTCAATCTTTCAGTTCTCGTCTGCATTCCAGGGGTCGACGTAATGGTAGTTTCTCTCATGTCCAGGCTGTATATCGCATGGTTTAGAGTTTCTTCCAACGAAAATCATCAATTTAATTCTATATACACAGGCATTCACTGTTCTACCTGTTCAGACTGTTATCTTGTTCGGGCGTATATTGAACTTCGAATTAGCTCTTGTTTAGATTGCATACTACCAGTAGACAGCCTTATCTGAACTGAAAGGCTAATCGCTATCCTCATCACTATCGTTAATTGTCCACATGGGCCAGTCTCTCGGTGACATTTTGAATTGACCAATCAGTGAGCAGCATTAGTGGTTGGAAACTGTACTAGTAGATTGGAGCATGCTGGTCAACCATCTATGCGCTATTTGCGGGTTGTATTCAAGTATATTTCTAAGACTTGAGCGATGGTCAGCCATTTCAGCTGAGGCCAAGGTCAATGACGTTTGGACGACATGTTGTAGAGCAACCCGATGGTGATTATTTTTTAGCAGAGCTGAATGTAGGCAGAATATTTTGTGACACTGGCTTCTCAAATGTTTTTAAGTGATCGAGTTATTGGAGACCTTACCATAGTCACTTCCAGGACCCATTCCCAACTTGTCTCCTTAGCCCAATTCGTTCATCCCAAACCTCGATTTTTCAGGCTGTTTCAACATGCTACATTTATTGCATCCATTTGATTTCAACTGCATGTATCCCATTGCACGGAGAGTTCTCAAAGCTTCAAACACGAAGAGCAGGGACTAATAATTCACTTCATTCTGTGATTACTTTTTCATTCTGGCCATTTGTCCCTTGAACTTTTTATCCCATCGGCGTATATGCTGGATGCCATCATGTCATCACACTGCCCGTTCGGCAGTACATGTACTGCGGTATGACTGATTTGTATATGAACTTCATCTCTGCATTATCTTAATTCAATTAATCTACCGGTTGTTATCATTATGTTTTGTCATGTGCATGCTATTTGCAATTATCTGCTTGCATCTCCACGATGTCTGCATTTGCCAATGCAAATAATTGCGGTTAATGTTGTACGTTGGATTTTATAGAGCTGGCACCTGGTTAGGTATTCAAATTTAGTCAACCGGTGAGCAAGTGTGTGCGTCGCTGGATAACTGTTGTACTGTTTAAACGTTCGGGGCTGGCTCCAGGAAAGAGGCACTTTAAGGTAACATGTTTGCCTGTTTTGTTTTCCTTTCTTTTTAGTAATTTAGGCGATTAACGGTATCATGCGTGCCCGATCGTCTTTATTATTCCCTCACAGATGGCACTCCGATTGCCTGGTCAGGGGTTATCTTTGTTTATTCTGATTTATTGAAGTACTTTCCTGGAGTCGCCATCCTTTATTTATATTTTCTAATTAATCATTTTGTAACTAATCAACTTTTCCAGTCTTATTTTAAATACATGCATCAAAATCGCAAATATTGTGTTTGTTGTTCTGTGTTGTTTGGGCTGAGTTTGACACTTCCGCTGGTTGTTTACCGCCAAGAATCTAAACGAACCTGGGAAAACGATAAGTCCGACTACGGGAAAGTAGTTCCCATTACACAACACAGGGAGCACAACTAAGTCGTTGTGACAATCTAATTATTGTTCAACCTTTACATGACGCTCTTGTCAAACATAACAAGAGCAGTGATATATTAATGTATAATAAGATTCAAACTCGTAAAGAATTGACAACAATCGGGTTGCACTGGCTAGGACAACTTGTAAGTGAAATGGGAGGTTATGTTTCGGTATAGTTTCAGTTATTCTATAAACTCACATTGATATCCATGTATTTGTTGCCCGATGTCACAGGATATCAATTGTATCACCATCTAGTGTTCAGTGGGAAGAACACAAGTTAGAAACCCACCTACTGACATGCCCACCGAACATAAAACTTTATAGTCTGTGCTATACCATAACACAAGCTAGATTTTCTGAAATGGTCTGAGCTTAACAAGGGAGATCATTCTGGTTTTTGATGGTTGAATTACTTCCCTTGAATATCAACCACTGATAGAAGTTGACTGAAGATTTCAATGCTGTCATCTACTCGGGCCTTCCAGTGTGAAGGGTCAATAAAAATGCTTTTGCTCCTAGGCTATAATGATCTTAAATATGGCAAAAACAGTTTATAATTTAAATCACCCTGGTGAATGATCTTCCACGACACGCCATAATGAAACGTACATAATGAGAATCTTATTTTTAATTTTACATGTATATTACATCTGCAGGTGTTATATTACGACCCAAAGACATATGCAGGATCCCTTGAACACTACATCAGGACAAAGAGCTGCAGAGATCCATTGATTGAAAATGTGTTCTCGCTTAAGCACAAACGTGTGCATATGGTCTCCAGTGGAAGTGATAGTAAAAAAATGGGGAGCTACTTTAGGGCGACTTGGCCAACACACAAAAACCGTCGAGACATCCTCAACGCGCTTGACCAGACACGAGATGTCCGCAGATCGTGGATAAACAACTTGTCACTCTCAGCGTCCACCATCTTAAAATGTTACCCACGTTTTTAAGATGTGCAAGAAGGTGCAAGTCCCAAATTTGTGTGAAAATGCTCATTACATGCATTATTCCTGGCCTTCCAGGTGGAGACTGGTTATCACTGCGCCACACGTGGATAGATTTCAGCCCTGGCAATTCACCTCAGCAATTGCCAAGGAAAGTGCCCAAGTAAATGAAGTTCACCTCTGCAATTTTTAACATGTTGTTAAGTGAGTGATAATGCAATTTCACAATATTTTTGCCGCTGCAGATTTCTGAATTGCCAGGGCTAAGATCTCAAGCATCGACGAGAGTGACCATTAAGTAATAACCATTAATTTATGGTAATAACACCACAACTGGTGTATTTTGAGGTATGCGACATTTTCATGCCTGTTCATTTTCCAGTTAAAATGACTATCGTTCATTTCGTAGTGAGATATGAGCAAAAAGTGATTGAACATGGCGCGGAACAACTTCGCGGAGGATCAAGATGTAAGCGAAATTATAAAGGCCAAGGACTTGGAATACAGTGAAGGTATGTTCACAGATTGTCTGTAGAAATTTCTGTTAATGGACCAGTGACTAAGTCTGTCGGGCAGAGATTACCGCTGGTCTGTTTTGCAGATTTCAACCATTTTGATTATGATCATGTTATCTTTTCAACAAAATCTGCCCCGTGGAGATCCAGGGTGCCTTTTCAATCTTTCAGTTCTCGTCTGCATTCCAGGGGTCGACGTAATGGTAGTTTCTCTCATGTCCAGGCTGTATATCGCATGGTTTAGAGTTTCTTCCAACGAAAATCATCAATTTAATTCTATATACACAGGCATTCACTGTTCTACCTGTTCAGACTGTTATCTTGTTCGGGCGTATATTGAACTTCGAATTAGCTCTTGTTTAGATTGCATACTACCAGTAGACAGCCTTATCTGAACTGAAAGGCTAATCGCTATCCTCATCACTATCGTTAATTGTCCACATGGGCCAGTCTCTCGGTGACATTTTGAATTGACCAATCAGTGAGCAGCATTAGTGGTTGGAAACTGTACTAGTAGATTGGAGCATGCTGGTCAACCATCTATGCGCTATTTGCGGGTTGTATTCAAGTATATTTCTAAGACTTGAGCGATGGTCATCCATTTCAGCCGAGTCCAAGGTCAATGACGTTGGGTCAATGATATAAAATTGATGCTTCTGAATATTTTCAGGACTGTAATATTGACCGGAAACAGTTTAGCCGATACTTCTTGCGCTCCTGCAATGGATATCCATCCATACTTGTTAACCAGTGTTTTTCGCATAGCCAATGTATTGGATGTTATCTATGTCGGGGATTGAGATTTTAATAGATTTATGTATTCCCCGCAGGCTGTCACTTTGTATAACATTACATCTGTATTTGGTCTAGGGAAGAGTTATTCCCCTTACACCATCAGCTGTTTGATGCATCGACCTATGTTGATCAGTGCGTTGTCATAGAGTTGGTTGTATTTTTAGAATGTGCTCTGAATGGGCGAAAACTTGTTAATGCTGCATTGATTCATTTTAAGTGACCCCTTAATGCAATAATATTATTGTACAGTTCAGATGTAGATTGTAGTCCAGATAAATGGAACCGCATTTGGAACTATTTCTTCTGCGCAATGCTAACCTGTGAAAACAGGCTATCGAACCATTTAATATCACTACGGGTGAGAAATTCGGACAAGAAACGTGTGTTTCTGTCTCACTGCCCGAAATGGCTATAAAAATTCCATCTATGTTGAACTGAGTGGTTCCATGGGGGTACCAACGGTAAGATAATTTTACGTTGTTTTCATGAAATATTGAGTTATGGATATCCATTTTTGGGTGGTTTTTCATACTGAAAGTTACCGACTGTATCATGTGCTTATTGATTGCGCAATAAATTTTCGCGCAATTTTTGTACGTAATCTAGGTCACAGAAATTGTAGGATTTTATAGAGCTCTAATAGACTGATTGATGATGAGTAATTTTTCTCAATCAATTAATTAATTTTCCTCAATCAATTAAAATCTAATTCGAGTTGTATTCAGTACAGTGATTGTTACTGTATCTTTATAAGCAGTCCTACAGTGGCCGGTTACATGGTGGCCGTAAGCTTATTCTAAGCATGAACAAGGCAATGGCAATGGCTTACGTTGAATGGGCCATTTTTCATGATGGACATGGTGATTGACTGAATAAAAAAGAAAAAAATGTGCTTCAACCTTAAGAACCCCATGTATAGTCCGATTCACTGTAAGATTGTAGCATTTGTTATGACTTCATGTTAATAATGCAGACTTAGACCTACTGATACGTATTCCACAGTTTGTCATTCACATGTACTATGATCTCAATGTTTTGCCTCATTTTCAGCTAAATTTATCTATTTCAAGAAGGTAATTATTAACAGCTGTACTAAAATGACCAACGTATACATGTCGCTGTCAATGCAATGCTGTAAATATAAACTTTTGTCTGTCTGGGAGTGGTGCTCTGTTTCTATTCGTAGCTGTACCTTAGATACTTCATGGCATTGTTTAATGTCTTGATGGTTGTGATACCTTTTTCAAAACAAGGGTTTTATAGTAAATGTCAGAATCCCATTTAGGCATACGCACATCATGGATGTTACACTTTATTCTGGACTGATAATCTGTTCTTATTCTATCTTTTCAATGATGTACCAGTGTCACGACTGAACCGGCTTTGTGCTATCTTTCTAACTTTTTATAAGCTTTCTGTATTTCAGCTAATATGTAACATCTAAAGTTTGATTTATTCTTCGTAAATTGTGTCGGGCATATATCTCCACCATTTACTTCTGGCATGAATCACCATGCATTACCTCCCCTAGGACCATGTTCCCACCCCAAGGGGCACTGAGCCTCACCTTACATCTCCACACCATCTCTGACCTTATCCGAGAGCATACATCATGGAACGGTAAGGTGTTCTTTAATTTAATCACTTTTTAACCACTTTTAAACTTAATTAGATCAAAAACTTTAGACAGAAGGACATTATCTTTGGACGACATGTTGTAGAGCAACCCGATGGTGATTATTTTTTCAGCAGAGCTGAATGTAGGCAGAATATTTTGTGGCATTGGCTTCTCAAATGTTTTTAAGTGATCGAGTTATTGGAGACCTTACCATAGTCACTTCCAGGACCCATTCCCAACTTGTCTCCTTAGCCCAATTCGTTCATCCCAAACCTCGATTTTTCAGGCTGTTTCAACATGCTACATTTATTGCATCCATTTGATTTCAACTGCATGCATCCCATTGCACGGAGAGTTCTCAAAGCTTCAAACACGAAGAGCAGGGACTAATAATTCACTTCATTCTGTGATTACTTTTTCATTCTGGCCATTTGTCCCTTGAACTTTTTATCCCATCGGCGTATATGCTGGATGCCATCATGTCATCACACTGCCCGTTCGGTAGTACATACTTGATTTGAAAAAATATCTGTTTGAGAAATATTGTAATAATTTACCAATGAAGAAGCAATCTGATTAGATAAAAAAAAAGTTTAGGCTGAAACCATGCAAAATGCATTGATTTGCTTGAATCATTACTTTTCATAAATACCCTGATTGATCCAAATATTTAAACTAGTGTATTTCCTCCTGCTGCATCAATAACAAAAAAGTACTATCAATAGCTTTCTGCCTCAATCCACTGTACTGGTCCATTATTGTTCATGTAAGCGATGATTTATTTCATTGAAAATATTTTTCAGAGGTGGTGTAAAGCATTTCAACATCCCGGATTCCATGTGAAAGTAACCACGAGTAATGGGGTAGAGGCACTAAACAGGTTCTTGAACATTATCATCTCCGCCTGTTCAACTGCAAAACACTCAACAGCGTGGTTCATGTCATTGTCAATGAATTCTTCCCATGTATGCACCGTAAATTTCAAGTGTACCGAGCAGTACAGACAGTTCTTGGCTGAGATACCAATGTACCTCAGGAACGGACCAAGGTATTGTGTCATCCACTGCATGAAGCGAAGATCGGCAGCTCAGGAGTACGCGGAGAAAGATGTCGTCTGTTCTGGTGTTTCTTCAGTAAAACACCAGGATCTCCAGCATGGTAACCTACATCATTATGTAATGCAGAAGGTATGCCACACTGAATGTCAGGACTTCCAGTCCAGCTACCTTCCCTGTAAGCACATGTTTGCTGTGTTTCAGACAACCACTCATGATTTCAGCAGTTTCCCCATTGAATATCTCAACAGTCCATATCTCAATGCGGATATGGACTTTCTGTCCATGAGCAATGTACCCGTCTATCTGCATGATGATGAAATGGGGACAGACATCACCGATCATCCATCCGAGATGATCAGCCAGCATGATGGAGATGCCGAAGAGAGATGTTACTTACACAGAGAAAAAACTTCATGTGCAACTGAAACTAGTACAGTATGCAAGTTTTCTTTGTACAGATGTGGAAGTTTTAACGCAAGCCACTCGAAAACTTGAGATGTTACAAGTTGAAAAGGAAGGAGGAATCATGGTGGATCCAGTTGTCAAAACAACCAAGGGTAATCAGATGAAAAAGTTGAGACCTTTGCCAATGAGGAAAAAGAAGAAAAATAATCCACTGCAGAGAGTACAATCCAGGTTTGGAATGGCAGCAGATAAAATACGAAGGGGAAGCAAAATCTCTGTACCATCATCAGCGCCAGAGAATACCCAAACGAAGAGACCTTGTCGAAGAAAGGGTCCACCATCAGAACCACAACACAAGACTTCTAAACCAAGGAATAGGAAGAATAATAGAAATAAGTCACCATGAGGTAAATGTACAGTTATAAATTCCAGGGTGGGATGCAAGTCCTTAACCAGATTTTTATCACATGTATGTCAGTAATGTATTACTGGACTGTACGATAGGCTGAACTTGAACAAATCAGTATGTGTGGAATGATATATTATGGATTTAGCTATCAAGGTTGGTAGCTACAATGTCTTAATTCCAGAAAAAGTTGTCTCTAGCTTTTCAGGAAAGGTGCTTGACCCTTTCTTGAATGAAAGTTGCTAGAGGGCAAATCAAACCTGATTATATGTTGCTTGATAACATAAAAGTATTAGAATTGAATATCTTGAATACGTTGTCGTTCGAAGGCCATTCTTGAAGTTTAGGTATGGATGTTTCTCATGCATTCAGGTGGTTTCAACTGTGATGTTTGCAGCACTTTCTTCCTCAAACGGTCTAAGCTCATCTTATACAGAAGTTACCACAATATAGGTACGGTACAGTATTAAATGTTTATTATGATATTATTTGCCATCTATATGTACTTCTCCAGCATAAAATGAGAATGTGAATGGAAAATGAAAATTTATACTGCAAGAGATGTAATTCATGTAACTATTCTGAGTATTTTGGTGGTTGCCCTATTTTGTCAGAATATTCTCATTGGGTGCATGTAAACACTTTTGCTATGCAAATGAGCTTTGCTGTTACCCCCTCCTGTTATATGTATAGTTTAATAGAGAAATAATTCATGCATACTGCCAAATCTTATACATATTAGATTCCATTAACATTGTGTTTCTGGTAATTGTATATCACTTTAGAGACTAGGTTACCAAGAATTTAACAAATCTGTTTACCATAGCATTGGCAACAAGTTGTGTATTTCGATAATACTTTGATGGATTCTTTGATTAGATTTGAAGCGCAAATCTCTAGTCACTTCCTAGTGCAGGTGGGATTTTTAAAATCCTATGTATTAATGAACTGATGTGTTAAGTTTCAAACACATTCGACTTACCTGGAAATTTTTCAGTATGAATAAAGTTCATTATTGCAGTTTCTCTTGGCGAATTTCATCTGCCAACATGCATATCCAGGGATAGAAATTTATCAAAAGTTTCACTGGTCTCAGGCAACAGGTAGCAATTATTTGTACCTGTCTCATCTGAACGACTTCTGAACAAAGTGATTCTGATGCTTATATAATATAAAGTAGTTGTAGGCATGCATCTTCCAATTTCCAGATCAAAGGTGTTGGAAACATCTCAATTCCATGTTCGGTAATTTTCAGGTGAAATAAATTGAAATATTTGTCAGCTGTCAATTTCCAACCTGCCCCAGGTGACGGGTAAGAATCTGTTCTGTCTGTCAGGACAAATGTAAATTTCTATCCCTGATAGTTGCATCAAAATGCAGATTTTGTACAAAATCTCTGCAACCAAAGATGTCGCGTTCAAAGAGCTGCCATGAACACTGATTTGTGCTGTGTTGTGCGCTGCACAGAGAAAGACAAATCCCTTGATGGTAAACATACAATTCTTTTGCCTTTGCCCACATATACAGCCTTTTTCCCTTCCCGTCATTTTTCCTGAAATGTTTGTAAGTCTGTCATAGCTCACACCTGCACTGCATTGAATTGAATCTCTATTATTAAACGGGCTCTCTGTATGTCTATCCCAACCCTTCTGTCCATATATGTGACCAGGTTCAGGGCCTGACGTTGGGGGGGGGGGGAGGGCTACTTCATCCCAAGCAGTGCTGCGGGTCTGGAATTAAACAAGATCTCCATCTATCCATCAATCACTCATTCTCTCCATGCTTCTGGCTTGGGGGGGGGGGGGAGTAGTACTAATTCAGCACCAAGCAGGACCGGTTAAATCCAGAACTACCATGCAGTGCTAATTTAACACCAATTAAGTATGACTGGGTAGATCCGGAATTCAACAGGTTCTCCGTCTATCCATCCATCACTCATTCTTTCCATGCATCCAGGGGTTTTGGCTGGTGGGGAGGTGGGAGGGGGGGGGGGGCTTGATTCAGCACCAAGTAGGACTGGGTAGGTCTGGAACTATTAAAAGGTCTCCCCATCCATTCATCCGTCAAATCATAAAAGGAACCTACTCATTTTAATGTCTTCTCTGCACTTTTGTTGTCTATTCATTATGCATGTATCCAATTCCATTATATGGATTGGTACCAAAAATATGCATATATCTTTCACATGGACCAAGAAAGAATTCTACAAAGTTGGAGGTCGAATGGTCATGACACGAAACTTGTGAAAACAAAAAACTCTGGTTCTGTAGATAGTAGCTCAGGGACAGTTCAGGGATGTGAATTGTGGTCACTTTTTAGGTATATGTCATAGCAAAGAAGAAACTGCTGATTTTGATGTCTGTCCACTTACTTTTTAATCCCTCTGCAATATCTCCGTTCCGAGTTACTGATTGCTACATATACCAAGCTGAGTATAGCTTATTTGTGGAGCAAGAGCCGTGTTCATTTTTAGGTCGAAGAGTCATGCTGTTGTCTTATACTTTCTGTCTAGGCAGATATGCTGTCATATATTGAAAATATACAATTGGCTCTTGTTCACGTTAGTATATATGTTTATTCATATATTGTAGATGATTCACAACATGGACCGGGAGGAACACATGTGGCGGATGGATCAACTGTGCTGGATAATATAATTGGTGCGTTTTTATTCCACTTGTTGTGCAAACTGGAAACTATTGCTGTTATCACAGCATCCGAATTTCTTTCATGCTAGTTTTGAGCTGGTACGTTTCGCCTTCCAAGGAGGTACCTCCACAATGTGGATTATGGTCATTCCCCTGAAAGTATTTGGGTCTGCCCGATTCCTTCTTCCCCCACTTGTTCATGCATCCTGTAGTATTGATCCTCTATACTGAAAGCTCTAATCTTATACATAAGCAGTGTGACTAACGTCACAGGACCTACGAAGAAGGCTAGGCATTAGGACTCCCATCTCTTGGAAACTCCACCCCCAGTTGAAATCCTGCTTATATTAGGATGGGCACTGCCCAAGTCAGAATCACCAGTGATTTTCATCAAAAATCACCAGAAATTTTCCTCAAAAGTAGGTCAGCTCAAAACTTGTTGGCAACAATCTCCTAATGCATCGCCTTCATTCCAAAAATAAATAACGATCGCTGATTTAATTTTACAATGTTTTAACTAAAGAAAACAGATTGAAAAATAAAAAGTTCAGTAGATTTCAGGCTTTATGTGTGAAAATACATTTACATCTCTTTAATGATTTTCAGTACCCTTGTCCAGGACCAAAACAACTTTTTGAATCGCATTATTTTCCTAACAATACAACAAATTCTTATTTATAGTCCTATAGTAGAAAGGTAGCATTTATGTAGTTTACGGTAATTCAACTCAAGACCAACACCTTCGGGGCACAAGATAATAATGATTCTATGTCATTCTCCTGAGCATGACTGGTACAACGACAAATAAATAGTATCTCTACATAACGTTGTTATCTAGATATATGAGACAACTCATTTTGGGTATCGGCAATCTGATGAATGTAGAATTTGAGGATTGTACTTAGCATCTTAAATACAGCCTCTCAATACTGATGACATATGTGTTTGATTTCATTTCCCATAATGTACCAGTTAATCAAAACGTGTGTATATAGCAAAAGTGTGTGTCTCATGTTAACGTTAGCTGTTCAAATGTCTCCTGGAATGGTAATAAATAAATAGAGATAAACATGTGAACTCATAGAATCTGCACTGTCGATGGTGTAATGTAATACCGGTACCATCTGTTGTGATATTTTTTTAACTCCCAGACATATCTGTTTATTTTTGTCTCCCCTGCTCTGACCTCTAAGAACAATTTAATTATTACACCATGGCAGTATTAACTGCATTCTCGAATCCCAAGCCTATCAGACTGTTAGTTCTGATCTGTTTATAGGCCTATTGGGGTGACCCAGCTACACTGCTGTGACCTCTAGCTCTCAAAACAATTACGTATGGCATATGCCACCAGGTTTTGTACTGTGTTATATATATACAGTGAAACATACAGCCAAGGGTTCCCGATGGGCATGACACTGCACTCGCTGAGCGATCAATAAATAATAAAAAATAACTATAAATCAAATTTTCATCGGAATTCGGTCGGCTCAGAACTTGCTGGTAACAATGCCCTAATGCACGTTCATTCCGAAAATCAAGGCTCTAATGTCAACGGTTCTCCTTATTTTGCCGACGAAAAGATTCAGATGGACTGACTGACTCATTGACTCACTCATTACTGGACAATTTGCAATCTGTAGCCTACTTCGTAGGAAAATGCTATTTGCATGGAAACCAGCAAGGAAGGATCCTAGGTCAAACAGCTTCATTTTATCATGAATGGTTAACAACTTATCTAAAGAATGACTATACGTACGAGCACCAATCTTGTAACTTGACAAATGCTTGTGGTCTTAGAGCACAAGCTTATCAAATGTCAGTTGGATTGACCTATTGTTTCTGGGCCACGGGGTCAAATTTGCTCATTCATTACCGGCTGCTTATTGCCATCATATTTGAGGGATGATAAGGCCTATTCTTACTGAGCGTATACACAGGACACACATCTGGTTATGGACTACAACCAGAATTGTCATTGGGGGTATTGTCATAATGTTTGTTCGCCCATTCATCTGTCTGTTTTCTCATTACCATTATATCGCAAGAATGAGTATGCCTAGGTACACCAAACGTACATCACATATGCATGGGGACACAAACCAGAAGTCTGTCAAATTAACCCATTTTTTCAGCTCACCAGGTCAATTTGTCGGCATCTAATTATCTGAAGATTAAGTTTGCATGGGAGCACCGAACTTGCTTAACACATGCATGTGGTCGAAGAGCAGAAGCGTATCTCAAGGTGTCACTGACCTATTTATTTCTGGTTGGCATTAACTACTTGTTCATCAACAATGAATTAATTTAAAAACATGTACATCTATGGCCAAAGGGGTTCGCAGTTCTTTGGTTGGTTCATGTTATAATCATAAATTTATTTTCCGTTGTAACAGGAACAGTGAATTCGATGACTGTAGTTCAATGGGGGAGCTTGCCAGTGAAGCATCATCATTATCTGAGGTTCAGATGTTTCCACATTGCAGACGTGCCACTGCCGCTCTGGGAGGTATCAGCGAGGATGAACACTTCAACTTGATCAGCTCAGTTCAACAATATTCTCCTGATTTGACAGCTTCTGCGATGATTAATTTATTAACTTTGGTTGTATCCAAAATGGGTATGTTCTTCTCATTGAGTTGAACTAATAATTCTTTACTATAACCAAGAGCTAATAATCTTGTAAATTTCACAAATATTAATCTGAT
Source organism: Hanleya hanleyi (assembly GCA_036873755.1). Taxonomy (NCBI): domain Eukaryota; kingdom Metazoa; phylum Mollusca; class Polyplacophora; order Lepidopleurida; family Hanleyidae; genus Hanleya; species Hanleya hanleyi. The sequence continues at coordinate 239,514 of JAVTVY010053444.1, forward strand.
ATTGGAATTTTCTGCTTTGGGATCCATGATATTTAATTCATCAATCTAAAATGTTTCATGTGTGTAACTCTCCGCCATCTGAAGATTATGGTACATGTCATGTTACTCAGTTTACATCATTTAAGACCATTGATTTGGTAAACTACATTGTTTATCATTTTGTTTTGTAGTTATCAATAATGACATCTTATTGAATGTGACCCCATAAGAATTTGACAATGAAGGCAGAGTTTTGGTCAGGAAACTGATGGATTCGGTGAGTACTTCAGGTATTGAATGTGAATTCACCACTCAGACTTCATGCGCTATGATTCATTGTATTTAGCATGTAGATCTGCCCATGAATCCTTTAACCTGTGAATGCAGTATTTTGGATAGTAAATGATACAGTTACTGGTGCATGCTTACTGAACATAATTTCTACTTTTACATATGTGACTTCTAGCCTATTTCTTCTAATTTTTTGAACAGCATTTTTAGACTTAGAAGCAGAAAAAATTCATATTCATGTCAACTGAGGCTAAATACTGTGGCATGCCTAGGTTATTTATCCCAATAACTGAAAAAACAATTCTCTATCAAGTAGCCTGAAAGGGGGTAAGTTTTGTACAAATCCCCTGGATCACATCCCAAACCATGCAGTTTTCCTGCCCTACCAATGCTTTGTGCACCATATAAATCAATCAAATTTGGGGAATATTGAAGAGAGAGAGCAGAGTATAAAATAATATACTGGACAAGAAAACATTTCAGTTCTTTTACTGACTGTTCGAGAAACTTCGATATATTCTTGTCATATTATTCGTCAACATATGTACAACAAATGATTAGTTAAAATAGTAGCATAAAACAGCAAGCTAGCCAGCGACCCGAGAATGAGCTGGTCACGAAAAGAACCATTTCTTATATACTCCAAAAGGGGTCAAGGCCACACGCTTTGTGTGCACCAGAGAGCGAGAGTTACATAACCAATCCATGTCATTTTAAATGGAACTCACTCAAGTCCTCTCTTGCAATGATTCACTAAATGTATTTCAATAATGATAAAAGGTGTCCCACAACTTCGGGCAGACTTGTTTACCAGTAATTGTATTCAAAAATATGGATCTGTTAGATAGTTCTTCGAAGGAGAACCCTAAATCTTTAAGATGGACTAACTTGTTAAGAGTGTTTTTGGAACATCAATACAACACACTGTATGTTCTTCAAAGACACATGTTTTTTCTGTAGAAAATAACATACCATTTCTTCTTTTCAGAGGAAGAAGAACGAAGAGAAAGTACAACTCGAGAGAAGGACAGAAAATGGATTCTACAGAAAAGGCCCCAACACAGTTTATCGGACAAACCATCAGGTCTGTACAGGAAAACATATTACAACATTACAAAACAAATACTGACATGAAAGCATCACCTTCAGAAACAACGTTGAAAGTCATTGTCTTCCCTATACATTTACCTACACCACTTTCCACCTGTTTTCATTTCATTATACTGTTTCTAGGAAGAGAACCACTTGTATCAGCATCATGGTTTTTGTTTCTTTCTTTGAGGAACCTCCACATACTGTGAAAAAGAAACGTGTCCAATTCACCAAGGAGGCCATCATGTTCAAGACACAAAAAACTGCACTTCAAGTTGATAAAGCTAGTTCAGGTATTGGTGGTGTTACATTCCTCTTGTCTGTAAATCATTTTTTACCCCTTGGGCATTGTTACATATTACATATGCAACTAGTGATTGACTAGAAGCCTGGTCAGTTGACTAAGCTTGACCTATTTTCAAAGTCATATCTTGTTTATTATGATATAACATGAAGAAATATAGCAAGGCTTTCAAAATTTATACGACATATACATCTGGTGGTTGTCCAGAGGTGTGCTGAGGATGACCGACCGTGACCTATTTTATCCAGGTCAGATTCCATATGTTGAGTCTAAGATCTCTGAATTCATGTTCCATATGCAATTAAGTTAGAAATAGAATACACCAGAAAATTGTTGAAGATGGACATTGATCTATATTTCCAAGATCAAATTACTTAATTTGATTATGAGCTTTATATGAAAGTATATTTAGAGCTAAGAATTTGGTCATACTCTACCAGAACTTCAGCACAATTTTTCTCCATCAAATAAGGCCTTGGCAAAAGCTGACCTACCTCAACTTCTTATGTATTTCTAAAAGAGAGAACTGCAGTAAACCCTACTAGATCACATTTTTGCTAACCTGCATGAGGTTGTCAAAGTTCTATAAGTACATCTTTTGCTGATTGATGAGTGTAGACAATAACTGATAGCTGAGGGTTATTAGAGCCCATTGGGCTATTTTTTTAACATTTAAAGGGAGTTTTTCACCCCAAGCCGAGGATCAACAGGTTTTGATCATATCATCATAGTAATTGTAAGGCTAAAAAAAAATCAATTCTTTTCATAGTTTTCACACAAGAGCAAGTTAGCTATGGTAGATTAAATTATTGTGCGCATAAACTGTATTATTGTATTACACAGGTCCATTTCCAGCAGGAGGGTTGATAAACCCAGCCGGAAAGAACTTGTGCTTTGCAAATTCACTTTTGCAGTGCCTGCGTGTAACAGATATGCAGAGAGTTTCATTACAACACAGATATTGCCGTAAGTACAATGGTAAAAAGACTCCATAAATTAATAATTTATCATGATATCCATATAGCCTATATACTCAGCAAATATACAATCATGGTAATCAACTTGTGATCTGCATGTACATTACAGAGAGGAGGAAGTGCTTCACTTGTAGATTACAAGAATTCCTTGAGCATGGGCCAGTTCTGCTGAACACCTTTGTCGTGAGATGGAAGGTAATATAGTCACACAGGCCTGCCAGGCAGCAAGCTTTAATATGGTGATAACTAGCATTTTATTACAGGATATTTTAAATCAATTGGCACTGATTGTTGCATTTGCAAATCATAAGGTCTTTTAAGTATAAGCCAGCTTAGATAATAATTTCCATAATCAAAGTGTGTTGGTCAGAAGAATGTAGCATTATATTTGAACAAAGAATGAGATTAACCAACTAACTAGCAGTTGAAACGAAATGTTTATGAAATATTAATCCTAGGCATCTGGTGAGGTTATAAAGTTGGACAACAGCAAGATATTCATGAGCTGCTGAAGAAGATGATGAGTTGTGTCCAGAGTGACTGCTTACCCCTGTAAGTATCATGGACACATGAACACATTTTTCTTGGAGGGTTACTTCAATTGCACTGTACATTTACTACCTACAGGTTTTCTATTTTACTGATCTTTAAAGATCAGCTAATATAATTTGGAGGTAAATGACAACAGCCCTGTCAATTTATTATGATCTAGTTTCTTATGTTATGTGTCTAATTATTTATTTAGGCAATGTATGTTGTCTGTACAATACAGAATCATCATGATTATTGGTTTTCTATTTTCTTTTCTGGTGATATATGTGCGAATCCTCACAGCTTGTCCACATTTCATCAGATATTCCACGGAAGTCATAAAAGTAGTGGTAAAGTATTTTCAAGATTTAAGTACGGTAATATTCCCCTAATAATTCAATCACAGGAAGTTCACTTTTCAAGTTCACTTTCGAACTGAAGAAAAGTTATATAATGACGAAATGTGACACTTTGTAGCTGGTGCCATGAAGAATGTTTCCATAGCTAATATAAGCCATTTTTGCTGCACTTGCTGTGATCGAATCATTAGGGGAATTACCGTATCTCAAATATGGTGATAGACAAAATATATATTTCTATATCTCATTGTGTATTAGTGTGGCCGTACACAATACTACAACAAATTCCTGTGTGCCAGAAGTATTGATCCCATTTTGGTTTGATTGGAACTTAATTCAAGGTTTTCTTTTTCAGGATCCTGTCAGGAATGTGGTTATGTATCCTCATCTGTTGAAATTTTCTCAGATATAAGTCTTCCTGTTGAAAAGGTAAACAAAAACAATGTGATTCTGATATCCACAACAAAATTATTCATAACATATGAACCTGTCATGACATTAGGCACCGTTTCCAATTATCGTTCGCGAATGAATCGTTTATTTCGTCAAATTTTCTCGAAGTCGCGATTTTCCAAGGCGCGAGGGAATGGTTTTTTTTCTTCAAAATAAACGATTCATTCGCGATCGCTGTTCGAATGGGGTTTTTTTCTGTTGGCAATCGTTTTTCAATCGAGAAAATTCTCGCGAATAAAAAGCGATATCGCGATTCAATCGCTTTTTAATCGAGAAAATATAAACGATTGAAAAAAAAACGATTGAGGATTATAGCCGAAAGTAGTACGCCATTGGTTCAGCCTGACTGACCCGCATACACGTTCGAGTTTCTAACACTTCAGTCAGACTATATAAAGTTCGATCATTTTTTCTTCTTCCTTTTCCATTCTTTGCCTAGTGTAAAACTATAGCGTGTTTCTGTACAGTTGGCGGTTATATAGATACGATGGGGATATTGAAAGAAATTGATAAAAAATATCTATATATATACATAGGAATAATGGTTATGCATATAATTATAACTTCATATTTACATATATTTTGTACGGGACACAGGCCCGGATATGGTCAGATTGGGTCATTTGCACTTGCAATTTCGTCTATTATTTTGGGTATTTCTGTGTTTTAAAGCTGGTATTATTCCAGATTTCTTGTGTAGTATTTTTCGTGAACGTTTTTGGCATCTGTGCGGGCTGAAATTTTGAGTTGATTCATCAGATTTTCGCTGAACGCGTGGTTTTTTGTCCTACGATCACCATTTTCCTTGTGTAGATAGATGGCGCTGTATTGAATATAACTTTGTCATACGGGGCTTTTGAGTCTTCGCAAGCACTTGATATAGCGCGGGCTATTTGTAAAAATTTTCACAACTGGTTAATCCAGTAAGAGATGAAATTATATAATATTCAGTTGGTTTTTGGCTTGAGCTTCCCTTTGGAATCATTCATAGTTCATTTATCAAAATATAAAATTAAAATAAAAAGTATTGTACATATGCGAATCCAACCGTTATATGCGATTCAATCAAAAAGATATATATTTGATATAAATATGAAATCACTGCCGCGAATATTCTTATAATAAATAAAATTAACTTGATGATTTTTTGAACTTATTCACATCTCAATAGTTTAAAAACTGTACCAAAACATGAATGGATACCCTTTCCTAATGTATGTTTTACTATAACAAAATATACATATTTCATTACACTATTTTTCACCTTAATTAACCTAGAAATTCTCGGCTGGAGGGCTAAGCTGTTCTGGGTTATCGCCATGCGCCCATTCACACCTCTATCAAGCCTGTGCCGTAATCATTCTGATATTGCAATCAACGAACTCAAATCCACTTATGACCTGTACCCGATATTTACAAAACAAGATATTGTGACTATCATCCTGTATCACTAATACATTGTCGACTCACACGATTCTTGAATAAACATGTATTTTTGTCATTTACGCTTCGCCAGAGTAAATCTGAGCGCGAACGTCACAGGAAGCATGGTACAGGAATATGAAAAGATATTTCCAGCATACGCCCTACTTCGGCTTGTAGGAGACTATAGATCGTGAATCATATATATTATTCGGTTATCTTACGCATTTATACAGTATAGTATAGTAATATAGGTTTTTCCATCGACAAATCCGCAATCAACATTACATGTAGTTCCCAGTTCGCGGATAGAGCGGCGTACGACGGCAACACGGCCTATGTGTCAAATATCACTCCGCCTCACGATTCTCTCGCGCCTTGAAAAAAACGATTCTCTCGCGATTGAAGATTCGCGATCAAGAACGGATCGCGCATGGGTAAACGATTCAAAAACGATATCGCGAGAGAATGGTTTTTTCCAGAAAAGGTTCAATCGTTTTTTCTCATTTTTTTTCTCGATATCCTCGCGACTGATTCGCGATTGATCGTTTTTCAATCGAGAAAATTGAAGAAAAATCGCGACTGAAGAAAAAACGATTAATGGAAACGGTCCCTTATGGCAAAGAGTTCAAAATGGAGGATGCTACCTTTTGCTCTGTTTACATTTCACTGTAACATTTTGAATGCAGGTGGACTCGCTTCCGGACGCAATGGCTTCATACTTTGATTATTTGGAGGTGAAGAAATTGAGTACAGGTGTTCCAGGTAATGTATGTATGCCCATTTTCAAGTGTATACATCTTGTCAATTTTAGCCCAAAAGTATTGTCATCATGTATGTCCATCCAATACACATTATCTGAAGAACACAGCTGAATACAGTTGCCATTTTTTTGCAAACTTATTCACTTGTCAGTATAGTCTAGACACCGATCAAAAATATCGCTTTATTCTTATCGCTCCACTCTATCTGCCGAACTAAATATGAGTTGCCTCGACTCACAATTCACACAATTTTGTCCCTTTTTAGACCGAATCGGTACCTAATTCTCCTTCATTGGACACCGTAGGGGACTTAGGCCTTTGCTCCATCCACCATGTCATTCAAGTTCCGTCATTCTGTACGACTTTCCTTGATACTGTAATAACGCAGAAACCATTTGCCTAATTGATAAAAAATTTGGAAAGTGAGTGGCTGGGATCGGCAATCTACATATACCAATATAGCTTGTATAGCTGCCGTGGCCTTGAAATATATTCAGCCATGATTCATAAGCTTATGGCTGCAATAACTCAAAACGATTGAACTCGTACTTGGACATTGGTTCTGTTTAGTAAAAGGATTGCTGAGATTCGATTATCGGCAACCTGCATAATCCAATATGGTCCCTGTGGCCTTGATCCCTCTTCAGCATATGCTACATAAGCTTGTGACTGCAATAATTTCAACTGTTTTACTGACCGAGATCAAACTTGCCCAGTAGCTTGGTATGAGTGAGAGGTGGCTAGAATTGTTTTTCACACATCTACATAATCCACCATGGTTCACATTCAGCCATTCTGAGCTTGTGACTGCAATAACTGAAAAACGATTTCATCAAGTGACACCAATCTTGAGTAATATTCGACTTGAAAACTCTTAGAAAGCGTCTCTGGATATCTGGAACTTCGGAATGAAGTGTGAATGAATCGTATCTGTAGGCATATTGGTTTCCCTCCCAAGAACTGAAAGTCGTCGCTTTGTATCTTTTAAATATAACTAGAACGTCAAATGGATGAAGGCATGAGGTGCGATGTTTTCAGTATCAATTCATGCTTATAATTGCCAAAAAACAAATCGTGGAAATAGAATCATAAATGTGCATGCAGTATGACCGTTTTATTTCCGGAAAAACGATCAGAACGCATCTCCGGCAATCTAAGACCCCGGAGCTTCCAGGGCCTAGGCGGCCCCTGGACCCCCCGCTTGTTGGGCTGTGATAGCGGTCCCCCACTTTTAATTACGTTCCAACGCCACTGGGTTAGCCTACGAGGTATATCGGCCCAAAGCATTATTACTGTGTTTTCAAGATGAATTCAAGAGAATAAAATATAATACTGATATTTGTCAAATGACGTGTTAGTTTAATTGTTGGAAATCGCTCAGAATGCATCGCAAGCCATCTAAGGTCCCAGAGCTGTATAATATAACCCTAAATCTGCATACATTTTTTTCAGATTTAATTCCGGGAAAACGCTTAAAACGCATCTCCGGCGATCTAGGACCCCGGAGCTTTCGGGGCATAGGCGGCCCCTGGCCTAAAGTACTATGATAATCGACCCCCCTTTGAAAAATACTAGCGACGCCCATGTGTATGATCTGGTTTGATATGACCAGACATTTTCCTTCCTCATCATATAAAACCAGATCGTATAACACCTGATCGTATAACCCCTGCTGTGATGTCTAGCACTGCAACATCACTTGTCTTTATTGCACCATGTAAGCATCCTGTCTTTGTCTTGTGCGCTGTCCTCAGTGTTTTATAGGGTGGATGGAGGATGTCTGGTCCCATACTGTTTCAAAGATTTCTTCTTTGAAGTATCAGGAACACAAATGGGCTGGGTAGTTGGTTCGTCGTGACATAGCTGAAATATTGTTGAAAGCGACGTTAAATTCTATTCACTCACTCACCCTGTGATGTTTAGCACTGTAATATCACTTGTCTTTATAGCAGGGGCTGTGGAACCTGGTGGGTCGGGGGGGGGGGGGGAAGACTGCAAGTTCAAGTTCAAGTTCAAGTTTATTGCACCAAACACCAGGTATGGGGCAGAGTACAAAACAAAACAAAGTAAAATGCTTACCCCAAATATAGGGTTAAGAACAAGAATACCAATGAAGTCAGAAATACAGTTTTACGTTCCGTCATATCATAGGTATTCATAAATGTAGCTCTTGTATTGAGCTGACACTGTACTAGACTACAAGTATCTTATCTATAGCCTATACTGAACATAATATGTAGGCTACATATAGCCATGAACATTCACAGAACGTAATGTCCTATCTTAGATAGCACCAGTCTAGCATTCAACATGGCCGATATAGAGTTCAGCCCCTCCCCCCATCCCACTTTCAAATGTGCTCCGCAGCTTTTGTATTGCACCATGTAACTGTCATGTCTGTGTCTTGTGCACTGTCCTCAATGTTTTATAGAATGGATGGAGGGTGTGTGGTTCCATGCTGCTTCAAAGATTTCTTCTTTGAAGTAACAGGAACGCAACTTGGCTGGGTGGTGCTTAGTGGATTCACTCACTCAAGTTAAATTTAATACAACCTTTAGCTTTCATGTTGCCATGAGTCGATTGAAACGCACATGGACTGTTCGGGTTTTCATTTCATGATATATTCGTGTGTGTTACTTTATTATCTGTAGAATCCTATTAGGAACATGTACAGGTGCCAAATTTTGAAAATCTATCACTTGTAGTCTTGAGGCTTACCAAAAAAGTAGCGTCGAGTCATATATCATCCAGTTACGCCACTCATACTGCATAATTAATACCGGACTTCAATGTTTCATAAAACCACATGGTACCATTACTTGCCAAATTCACACCACAAATGGATATCAATCACTTTGGAAGGGCCAAGAGTTTTGATGTCACCAATCTCATGCTTTTTTGAAGTTGTTTATCATACATGTGGTTCAGGTTTTGCTGGTTCAGTAAAAGTTTTATACTTATTCATCCTTTCCAAACAGATGCAAGAAAGATGTACAAGCCAGGAAAAACAATTGACCCTGCTGAAAATTCCGAAGACGTTAGTCATTCATCTGAAAAGGTTTGTGGCGTAATGTTTCATCATACTGTGTTGTATTTTGCAATGTAGACAAGGAGGAGAGATAATTCAAAAGAATATGACAAGACTGCAGAGTACTATGGTGAATGTGCTGTCATCCAAAATTGATGCAGTAAAATATGACATCATTTTCACATACATTTTCTTCATGTTTAGATTTTGTGGCCCACTGCGGAAAAACTGTAGAAAGTTGACCATTCCACTTGAAATGAAGTTCAGGAATTATGTAGAAAGAGGCCCGGTAAATGAGGTACAGTTACAAATGTTGTTATCTACTAGAAACTGACAATGCCGCAATCATATAAAGTTTATTTTCAGAATATTTTCCATGATATTTATTCTGTATATAACAAAGCATTAGAGGGATACATTCTTAACATGTACATGTCTATTTTGTTCTGTGATGATCATAACAGATACCTGATTGATTATCTGTGTGACAAGGATCAACTTTTTTAATTGTTAGGAAGTGGAGGATAAGGCCGGGCTGTTTGCTGTCATTGTCCACAGTGGGAGAACCTGCACTAGTGGCCACTACTGTACCTATGTGCAGTTTGGTACAAGATGGTACAAGATGGATGACATGAGGGTAACTCTCTTACAATTGTAGTAATGGTACAATATGTTTTTGCTGTCAGACGGAATTACATTGCTGTCTGCACAATGTACAGAACCACTTCTTCTCTCTTTACATGTTTCCTTGTTCTGGTTTTGGACTCTCATTGTTTTAGGTATGCCCTATTGTCTGTTACTTCTGTCTACATTTGAATTAGAACAGTAACTTCTATATTATTGGTGTGTTTTTTTTACCCCCACGGCAAATTTTGCCCGAAGGGTATTGTCATCATCTACGTCTGGCTGTCTGTCCGTCCATCTGTCCATTTTTGTTGTGGACATGATATCTTAAGACAAATTATAGCCACATATGCAACTGGTGAGGGGTCAAAGGCCTATTTAAAATGATCTACCTTGACTTACTTTATCAGTGTAAAATTCTAGTATTTGCTATATATTATTAAGCATTAAAGCTAGGGTCTCATAATTTCTGTTACATATGCATCTGGTGATTGGCTAGAAGCCTATCGCAGGTGACTGAGCTTCTATTTTTTCAAGGCCATATACTATTTATTATGATATAACATGAAGAAAAACTATGTATACATCTGACGATGGTCCAGAGGTGTGCTGAAGATGACCTTGACCTATTTTATCCAGGTCAGATCATGTTTAGTACAATATTTCATAAAGAATTATATCTACGCTGTCCAATCTTTACCACATATGCCTGGACCTGAATTCTATTGATTATCACTGACCTTGACTTATTTTCTAAAGGTCAAATTCTATCTTTCAAGTCTTAGATATCCAAATTCATGTTCCATAGGCAATTAAGAATAGATCAAAAAATTATTGGAGATGACTGACCTTGATATATATAATTCCAAATACTTGACTTGATTTTGACCTTCCTATTTTGAAGTATATATCTAGAGATAAAGAATTTGGTCATGCTATACCAGGATCTCGGTGCAAAATTTCCGATGTATTTCTAAAATGAGAAATACTCCTTTCTGGCACTACAGTCTTTCATTTGGCCATGATGGCTCTGTGTCGGAATGACAAAGAAACAGCAGATCCTCCAGTCTACAAATGTACGTGATGCCCCAAATAACTTTCATCATAATTCAGTGTCCTGAATGTACTTTATCAACAGCAGTCCATAAACTTTAGTATGTTAACGATCATGTCTAATACAATGTCTAATTTATATGTACCGGTATATCTAATAGATTTATTAAATCTGACTTTATATTCCAGGTTGCAGAGGCACAGAATACATTCTTACAGACACTTGGTGATCAGCCATACCTTCTTTTCTACAAGACCCTTCCAAGACCATATATTGATTAGAATAGTGTCAATGATATTAAATTTTAGGCACTGCCTATAAGATTCAGGAATCATCATAAATACTGGTTAGACCCTGTCTGACCGTGTTAAGTAAGCCCTGAATGGGTTCGGTAGCTGAGGTGATACAATACTGTACAGACTGTCTGTGTTAGCTGGAACCTGACTGTGTGAGCAACCTGCCTGACTGGGTTAGGTACTCACTGGTTGGGGAATAGACACCTGATATATTGTCAGTGGTATTGATCAGGTGATAATTTCACCATAGGTGATACAATTAGACCGCATTGCCTGACTGGGTTAGTTACCCGCCTGACTTGGTTAAATACCCACCTGACCGGGTTAGGCACCTACATGACTGGGTAAGGTGGGGTCACTGGCTGATATATTGTCAGTGGTATTGATTAGTTGAGAATTTTACCTCAGGTGATCAAATTACACTACACTGCCGGACTGGGTTAGGTACTCAGATGGTTAGACACCTGATATATTGTCAGTGGTATTTATCAGGTGAGAATTTTACCACAGGTGATCAAATTACACTGCCTGACTGGGTTCGGTACCCGCCTGACTGGGTTAGTTACCCGCCTGACTGGGTTATATGTACCTGCTTGACTGGTCTAAGTACTCATAGACGGTTAGACACCTGATATATTGTCAGTGGTATTGATCAGGTGAGAATTCCGCCACAGGTGATACGATTAAACTGCACTGCCTGACTGGGATAGTTACCCGCCTGACTGGGTTAGTTACCCGCCTGACTGGGTTAGTTACCCGCTTGACTGCGTTAGGTAGCCGCCTGACTGGGTTAGGTACCCGCCTGACTGGGTTAGTTACCCGCTTGATTAGATTAGGTTCACGTATGACTGGATTAGGTACTCACTGGCTGATGTATTGTCAGTGGTAATGATCAGGTGATAATTTCGCCACAGGTGATACAATTAAGACTGCACTGCCTGACTGGGTTAGTTACCCGCATGACTGGGTTAGTTACCGGCATGACTGGGTTAGGTACATGCATGGCTGGGTAAGGTAATCACTGGTTGATATGTCGGTGGTATTGGTCAGGTGATAATTTCAACATAGGTGATACAATTAGACTGCACTGCCTGACTGGGTTAGTTACCTGCGTGACAAGGTTAGTTTCCGGCATGACTGGGTTAGGTACATGCATGACTGGGTTAGGTACATGCATGACTGGGTAAGGTAATCACTGGCTGATATATTGTCAGTGGTATTGATCAGGGGAGAATTTTACCGCAGGTGATAAAATTACAGTGCACTGCCTGACTGGGTTAGGTACCCGCATGACTGGGTTAGGTACCTGCTGGACTGGGTTAGTTCCCTGCTTGACTGGGTTAGGTACTCACAGACGGTTAGACACCTGATATATTGTCAGTGGTATTGATAAGGTGAGCATTTCACCATAGATGATACAATTAGACTGCACATCCTGACTGGGTGAGGTACATGCATGACCGGATAAGGCAGTCACTGGCTGATATAACGCCAGTGTTGAGAATCAGGTGAGAATTCCGCCACAGGTGATACGATTAAACCACACTGCCTGACTGGGTTAGTTACCTGCCTGACTGGGTTAGTTACCCGCCTCACTGGATTAGTTTCACAGATGACTGGATTAGGTACTCTCGGGCTGATATATTGTCAGTGGTATTGGTCAGGTGATAATTTCACCATAGGTGATACGATTAAACTGCACTGCCTGACTGGGTTAGTTAGCTGCATGACTGGATTAGTCACCTGCCTGACTGGGTTAGTTACCCGCCTGACTGGATTAGGTTCACATATGACTGGATTAGATACTCACTGGCTGATAAATTGTCAGTGGTATTGATCAGGTGATAATTTCACCATAGGTGATACAATTAGTCTGACCTGCCTGACACGAGTTAGTTACCTGCCTGACTGGGTTATAGGTACCTGCTTGAGTGCGTTAGATATCCGCATGACTGGGTTAGGTTCACAGATGACTGGATTAGGTACTCTCGGGCTGATATATTGTCAGTGGTATTGGTCAGGTGATAATTTCACCACAGGTGATAAGATTAAACTGCACTGCCTGACTGGGTTAGTTACCTGCCTGACTGGGATAGGTTCACAGATGACTGGATTAGGTAATCACTGGCTGATAAATTGTAATAAGTGATACTATTGACATACATCTGACTGGGTTGGTTACCCGCCTGACTGGACTGTGCATGCTTGACTGTGTTAGAAAATGACAGAGACGTTAGGTATTGGTCAGGCGAGAATTAGACTTCACTGCCAGACTGAATTAGGTACCCGCATGACTGGATTAGGTACTCACTGGCTAGGTTAGACACCTGGTACAATGTTAGTGGTATTGATAAGGTGGGTGTTTCACCATAGGGGAGACAATAGACTGCATCACCTGATTGGGTTAGGTACCCACCTGACTGGGTTGGGAAACAGGACTCGGTTAGATACCCAATGGCTGGGTTACACAGCTTATGTAATGTCTTTGGTATTGATTACGTAAGCCAGATACAATTAGACTATATTGCCTAACTGGGTTGGGTGCCCACATGACTAACCCCTGACTGAGTTGGACACATGAGAATGTAACATTTTTTATGTAAATGCTTTCTGCATGTACATTGATGAATAGAACCATTGATATTGCAATGACACATTTTGCCAGTTTACTAGATTAGAATGCATGTATAAACTTATTTGTAGTGCTGATATGAAGTGGCGAGTAGTTGTACAGGTTTACTCGGCTAGGAAGTGATGATAAATATTGAGAATGCACTGTCTGCCTGGGTTAGGTGCTCACATCACTAACCCCTGACTGGGTTGCACCCATGAGAATGTAACGTTTTTGATGTTACTGGTTTTTATATGTACATTCATGAATAGTGATGAATAGAACCATTGATTCTTGTCAGTTTACTAGATTAGAATACTAGATTAGAATACATGTATACAGTTATATAATATTTACTCATTGTCCAAGTATTAATATGTCCATATTCTTAGTGTTGATGATATGATGCCGCAAGATAGTCAGCTCTATATCACTGAAGTCCTCAGAAGAGACGATCTAGTAGACTGCACTGCCGGACTGGGTTAGGTACCCACATGACTGTGATTACCCCTGATTGGGTTGGACTCCCACATGACGGGGTTGGACATGAAAATATTTACTTATTGCTCAAGTATTAATATTTCAATATTCTTAATGTTGCTGATTTGTCAAGTCGTCAGAAGAGTGGCCAATGTTTCTACAGTTTGTAGCATTATAGCCATCCTCCCCACAGCGCATGTTCCATTTCGCAGGCTCATTTACCATCCCTGCCTCCAATAGCGCAAGTTGACCTTTACTACGTTGCTATGACATATAGGGGAAAACCAACCAACGCACGGTTCAGTTTGAATCCAGCCAGAATCCAGCCAAACTACTTTTCATATGCTCTGTCCAGATAACAATGAAAATAATCTCCAGATAATCCTTTTTAACGCTAGGTCAACAGAGGTATTATGCAGACTTGAAAAGTAACCGAAATGTTCGGCAAATATCTATTTTGCTATATATGATGTCACTTCCGGCGATGTACGCGAAGGCCCCGAATCCGGTCCAAAAATCTGACTGGTGGCTGGGGTGTTATTAGACCCCCAGCGAGGTGGTTGCATTATAGCTAGTAAAACTGAAGGAAGGTAGGCAGTATTTTCCACAGCCTTTTACGAGTATACCGGTGTTCACCCCTTCAAAAAGCTGTATTACAGTGAACATGTACTTCACTTTATGTTTGTGTGGAAGCCATATGCTTTTTCTAAGGCCTAATTTGGCTTTTGTTTTTCTCTGTTTCTAACTCCATTTCTAATGTAAATATTGATACATTAACAGAGAATTGTGATGCGTAATAAGTGGTACTTTTTCACCCGTTGGCCAAAATTTGTTCGAAGGATATTGTTCTCGTCATGTGCATCCGTCCGTCTGTCTGTGTGGCCGTCACAATTTTTTCTTTACCAAGATATCTTTCGAACGACTTACCCTAGGCACACCAAACTCACAGTGCACATCCAGATGCTCGTGACCCAGAACCCTATTGAATATGAACCCGGATTGGTTGAAAACTTTGGTGGCCATTTTTAATTTATGCAAAATCTTTAATGATGTATATGGGTCATTCCATGAAATGGGGTCACTCAAACTTAAAACCAGTGAATTTTCTATAATATTACACTGATTTTAAAAACATTTATTCCTATTTAATGCCAGATACAAGTGGATATACATAAGATAACATCTTAGTTATATGTACGGCCATTACTTTTGGAGAACCATCGGTGTCAGCATACGAGGACACCCACGGACCCAAAAAATGTGACATTGCAAATATTGCAATCATTGATGCTTTTATTTGCACTGTGTGCATGAATTGCTAATAAATTTGACCAAGAAAACAACTTAAAGTATCGATATGGCTCATGTCTTTCAATTTATTTTAGTTTATTTCATATCAGTCACACTTAAATGCAGATTCTGGATGCACGAAACCAACAAAATTCAGGTTGCGCGTATAACGCCTGGTGTCCTCTTTTGTTACTTACCTTACCTCTTACCTGTCACTAAGAAAATGTCATTCAGTGGTTATTCAAAACTATTCTTGAGCTGGGTTAATACTGTCTATTATCGATCCAAATATGACAGGATTTTGTGTGTCCTTAATAGCTGTAGTTGGAATATACTTTTATATCTCGCTTTCGTGTCCTCTTTCATGTTGTAAACTTTTTGGTCGTCAAGATGTTGATATTATTGTTCTAACCCGGGCTTTTGTGCCGGTAAGATGATAGCCTGGCTTGGTTAGGGCGACCGGGCATCTTTACATGTACCCAGAACTAGCTCGCGGGTTCGCTGCTGGGTCTTACAGCAGTCTGAAAGAAGTTCATAGCCCTGAATCTTTTGCCTCGAGAAATTCCATCAAGAAAGTCGTCATCAAGTCGTTACGAAGTTGAAGATTTTATTCCCGACTTCTGACATCAAAGGTGGTACAGACCATGGCCAAATGACAAACGAAGACAGCTCCTAAACGTTAAATTTAGACCTAAAGTTTCTGATACATTTCATCGAGACTGAGTTCCAAAATTGTCTGCTCTAGGTAAATCGGGCTGTCTATTTATACCATCGACTGACCGATACAAACAACATATTTTTCATACTTGTTTGGACATTTCAAATCATGAACATGCAATTTCGTAAACACAAAAGAAAATATTACGGGATTATCAAGTACAGTAACAGCATGTTAAATTATGAGAACTGGGAAACACAGATTTATGAATTGGGTTAAAAACATCCCTCCACATTTTTAACGAATACTGAAATGTCACACAAATCAAAACATTTACCGGGGTATTACAACCCGCCATAGCTTTCATATGCAATGTTATAACCCATACAGGCAGGCATCATGTATGACATCAAGACTATGCAATATTTAATTGTAGAAAACTTATTATCATAAGATGCTTATATCTGAATAACTTGTAGAAAACCAATTATCATAAGATGCTGATATCTTACAATGTGGTTACACGCACCACCCTCGGCTTGCATTTTACTTATTTTTTTTTTGGCATGAATCACAATGTACAGCAATGGAACCCAATATTTGTGACATGGCTGGTGGAGCCACTTTAGAGTAGGTGTCATATAATGAGACAATTGCAAAAAATAGCGGGTAAGTAGTATGATGCTATTTCGCGTGCCACTTCGTTACATGTGTGACAAACAAATGTTGATTCCAGAAGAAAGAAAGTGAAACTAAGACCAGTCTTACATATAAAATGTTCATGTGCCATGATCAGTTTGATGGTAAAGTCTAGAGTTTGATGGCGACCTAGTATGGTGATTTCACATAATATATGCGAAAGGACACGAAGCCATTTTTGGTGTCCATGTTACACGCAACACTTGATTGGATTGAGGCAGTCAATGCCACTAAATATGCTGACTAAGAATAGGATTCAATATTTTAACAATTTGATCATGTTTTTATTTTATTTGACACTTAAATTAACATGTTATGTAGTGAATTTTGCATATAGTTTGGTGTCCTCGTTACACGCGCATCTTCATTATTTTATTTTTCTCCCAAATTGTGGAATATTATCCATTTTATTTTGTTTTCCGAATCTCTGTATATCAATATTATCCCGTACTTAGTGCAGCCAGGAATTGACATCTTTTCAAAATTGGTTTGCATGTCACACTTTGGTACCCCCATTTCATGGAATGACCCATATCTCTGATACCATTTAAGTGTTCTATATGATGTATCAATAGACTCGCAATGAATAACACATCAGTTCCTCTGAATGGCAGGAAGGACGGGCGGCCATCTTTAATTTATTCAAAATAATTAATAATCTCTATCTTTGATACCATTCAAGTGCATGACGTAAAAGTTGGTATACATGATCGATGCATCAAGAGACTTACGATAAATGACCGTTCAAATGCTCAATGTGACATTTGGTATACAACATGGATTCATCAAGAGACTTATGTAATGGATACCAGTTTCTCGGATTGGACGGAACCCGTATGGGCCATTTCTAATTGCAGAAGTTTTTACTGATGAATGTACACATATTGGTTAGTTTCATTTGTGTGGTATGTCAAACACTGTAATGTGAAGAATTAACCATACCACTTCCACCGATGCAGCGTATACTGAAACCAGGGCAGATACAGTCTGATAATATCCATAGCCATGCAGTCAAATAGTTAACTACCTGAGCCTTGGTAACTCATTTCTAAAACTGGCTCTGAATTACTACAAGAATAATCCATCATCCTGGTACTGAAATGTATCAAATAGTATATCTAAAATTCTCAGTCTCCAAAACAACAAATCGATGGTGTGACAAACAAGCGTTCTCAGAACCCCAACATCTCGCCTTGCGGGGTCATCCGCCAAAGGTGCAGCAGTATTGAAAGCATACATGTAGAGCAAACAATAAGGTCTGGAATAGGTGATGTGGTACAGACAATAATGTCTGGAATAGATTATCTGGTACAGACAATAACATCAGTCCCATGAAGGATTACTGGCAAAAGTTAATCCCATGTAGGATGGATAGGTCAGTGCTGTCGGATTACTGGTACATAGTTCCGTCCCATGTGAGATTACTGCTGGATAGGCCAGTCCTGTGTAGGATTACCACTGGGTGGACCAGTCCCATGTTATTACTGATGGATAGTCACCTGTGGGATTACTGCTGGATAGTCCAGTCCCAAGTGGGATTACTGCTGGATAGTCCAGTCCCAAGTGGGATTACTGCTGGATAGGCCAGTCCTGTCTGGGATTACTGCTGGATAGATGAGTCTCGTATGAGATTAGGGTCTTTCCATGAAATGGTATCACCCCTAAGCACTATAATTTAAAACCAATCAATTTCCTAAAATAATTAATTGAATTCAGATAAAACCATTCCTATATAATGCCAGAGTAAGCTAGATATATATAAGATAGTATCTGAGTTTCATGATTATCCATCACTAATAAAGGACCACAAATGTCCGCAAATGAGGACACCAGCAGACACTAAAAGTGTGACATTGTTTACTGATAATTTTGAGGTCACTGATGTACATGAACAGTTTAATAAATTTGACCAATAAAACTACTCAAAATATCCGCCAGAGCCTGTTGTTTAATTTCAATTCAATATATTTCATATCATTTAACTGTTAAATGCGAGTTTTTGGTGCACAGATCTCTCAAAATTCAGGTAGCAAACGTAACATATCGTGTCCCCCAATGTTACGTTCATACTTGACACCATACGAATGAACGATGGCATTCAATGGTCATTACAAACTTTTTTCAAGCTGGGCTAAACTTCGTCTATTATCCATCCAAATATCAAAGGATTTCGATTCGCTGTTAATAACTGTGGTTGGAAATATAATTTCATAGTGCCTCCGTGTCCATTTCCATGTAGTTACGTACACCCTCACCGACTCCCGCTCCTTCGCCGGGATTTCAATTTGCAGCAGCGGAGACCAAGTTTTGCGACTTCTCGCTGGAGCCGCTTTCCGGTAGATACCGTTCCACGAGGAAGTTACATGAAATGGCGGGTAAGTTGCGTTGTGCATTTTCGTGTCCTCGAAAGTTACGTTTGCTATTTCGTTACGTGTATGATCGACAACAAGTGGTTATGGGAGAAAGAAAGACAGATTACCTAAGACAAGTCTTATGGATAAAAGCCCACGTGTCTCGATCTTCTTTGTTGTAAAAGTCCAGAGTTTGACAGCAGCAGAGCATGGTTATTGCACACCATGTACACTAATGGACGCGAAACAGTTTTCGTGTCTTTGTTACGTTCGTGCCTTGTCATCCCCAGGCATTAGCTCAGAATGAACAGTATATCTTCAATATTACGCCCAGTAATTTTATTAGTATTGCCTTGATATGTAACGGTGGTACTGAACTTCAGAACGTAATCCCTTGGGCCAGACATTGAGTAAGTCGCAAACGTAACCGTATCCAAAGAAGACACGAGAGTTGTTCATGTCTGCGTTACGTTTGCCGCCGCCAGTGTTGTTTTCTCCATGCGACGTCCAAGCTTCGAACCATTGACTGACTGGGTAGAAATTAATAGTTATCCAACTTTCTGGCCCCTGCAAGGTCTTCATTTCTAATTGCAATTAAATGATAGACTGAATTAATTGGACTGAGTCGCAAACGTAACCATGGACACCTGTTACTTCTTGTCCTGTGTTAACAGGCGTTCATCACTTTATTAAGGAGTACTTCATGCTAATATCTAATATTCAGTTTATGAATGAACAGAATAAAAACAAGTATCTATCATTAAATTATGTTCATGTTATATAACAAAATTAGTTTTCTTGATTTGGTGTCGGATGCAACATGGGCACCAAAATATTTGACCAGATCAGACTCTGGCATTTTAGAAGATTTTTTTTTACATGTTATCACTACACCCATAGTTTGTCATCGGACACTTCTGAAACTTCATGGACATTTGAGGTTGATGATCAGATGTGATTCCATAAATGAGATTGAATATTTTTTGTCAAAATCTCCAGAAGTTGGACTTCACCAATTCACTGCATCTATTTCCAGTAATATTGAAATGCTATTTGGTGATATTGAATTCACTCATCTTGAAAGAACCTCATTGTCCCATCCCATCGGGGGACTTTTGATTTGCTGTCCGTTCGTCTGTCCCCCATGTATCACAACTAGTGGTCTCCTTTTTGTTTAATCCAGATGGCGAATCCAGATTTTCTACATTATTCAACTAGTTCATTTATAAACTTACAGAATACTTACCAGGGACCTTGATGTGTTTAACACCAAATTCCAGTCTTTTATGTGTAATCCCATCTTCATTTTATCCGACCAATTTCTACATTCACACTTCGTATCTGCCTTGATTTATCTGACCCCCTTCAGTGTTCTAAGTCTGAGGTGTAAATTTCACCTAAGAATGGGAGACGGACCAATCAGAATTTACACGCCAATTGGGAGTAGAGTGACATCATCCTCAATTAGCGCTGTCGTTCCTCCTCAGGGCTTCGTTTTTAGCGCGAGTGATAGCTCACCTGCACGCAAATACTCGCATAAATTCATGCCACGAAAGTGATTTTTAGCTCACATAAACTGTCACATTTTATATTGTATATATTGCAGTCACTCGCCTGACTTTTAAATACCCTCTCCTAAATATTTTGACGCGAGCTAATTTTAGCTCTCGCACTAATTCTAAACACAAAGCCCTGCCTCCTAATATGGTGCTGGTATTGGCCCACTATATAGGTCAGCCGATCAATAAAGCTCTTGTATGACCCATTTCAAATATTTTCAGATATATCAAGGGAAGTTCGAAGTGGGAACGTAGAAATTGGCTGGATAAAATGAAGCTGGTGTAATCCAGATCTTATACATTATTCAAGATATTCATTTGAAACTTACCATTAATTTATTGTAGAGTGGTGCTAAAAATGGCCTTCCCGCGGATCAAATTACGGAACAGTGTGAGAACAGCTACAGAAAGGCCGGTTGATAATGTACACCTTGATGATTCATTGTTCCAACAGAAATCCCACAATGCGTACAAGTACAAACGATACATAGAAAAGCTCAAAATAGACCCTGTGAAGTATGAACAATATCGAATAGAAACTGTCAGGCGGGCGCAGCTGTACCGTTGCCGTTTGACCACTTCCAAGAAAGCTGCATCAAATGAAAAAACAAAATTAAGAATGAGGGCATACCGAGAGCGCCAGAAAAGTAAAGCTGCAGAAATGGTGAATGAATCAACCTTAACCAAACCGAACATGTTCGACTGCAGAAGGAACAAAATCTTGACCAATGCCTGTGTGAGTACTGTACAAACTATACATTGATGCTGAGAACACTGAATAGGCTGTGCGATGCGAAAAATATGCCGAACAGTAAGATAGCAAATATATACGCTGCTGTCAAGCTAACTATGTGCCCAAAGAAGGAAGGCGAGACGTTCTACAAAAGAAGCTGCATTGAGAAAACTTGCAAGAAGTGCAGTGTGGATGCCATTGACAGTGCTGTTGCTGATATCCTGAGCGAGCATAGAGATGATGAAGTATCATGGATGCGATGGGAGATTCGGGTGCACAGCAGCAACAAAGGAATGAAGAAAGCCAAGGTAATCGTCACTAAGAAAGGAACTCTTGCAGAACTAGTGAAGATGTTAAAGACTGACGTGAAATTCCTGGGGCAACATCTCCATGTGGCCTACTGGCAAGGAAAACAGTTCAAGTCCTTAACTAAGAAACTTCCTGATGGATGTGTGGCAATGGTTCTAGACTTCGCAGAAAACTATGCATGCCAGTACCAGGATGAGATCCAGTCCGCCCATTGGCACCACAACCAAGCAACAATCCATCCAATACTATCCTACTACGCTTGTGCTGAATGCAAGGATGTTGTCACAGAGTCCTTGGTTTTCATCTCAGCTGATAAAACACATGACCACCACGCAGTCCATCACTTTGTAACTGTGGCAAACAGCTTTCTCCAGACTGATCGGGGACTAACTTCTATCAAGAAAGAAGTACAATTCAGTGACGGGTGTGCACGGCAGTACAAATCAAGATGGGCCTTTCATGACATTGCACAAGCCAAAACAGAATATGGGTTCCCTGTGGAGCGTGTGTACTTTGGATCCAGACATGGAAAAGGACCGAGCGATGGGGAAACTGCTGTTGTAAAGTCTGCTGCTTCTGCGGCAGTTAAAGCCAGACGAGCCGTCATAGCCACAGCGAAAGAGTTATACGACTTCTGCGATACAAACATGACGAAGAAGCCGAAGAGGACAGTAAATGCAACCACTTCAGGCGAACATTCTTCTGGGTTCCAGATGGATTCATCCAAAGAACTGGTGGTCCACAGCAGGTAGCTCCTCTACCAGGTACAAGGAAGTTTCAGAGTGTACTCTCCATATCTGATGACGAGATTGCTACGAGGCCCTTGACTTGTTTCTGTGAAGAATGCTGGGCAGGACCTGGGCCCAACATGCTCAATGGGAAGAAGTCCAATTGCAAGAGCAAGGCCCATGCAGATAGATGCGTGAAAAGGAAATTGAAAGTCAAAACAAACAGTATCCTTTTCAGACGGAATTTCTTTTAGTGTCAAATCAGTTGGGGGTGGGGGGACCTCTCACTTGAAAGGGAGGGAAAAAAAGGAAAGTTTTTTTTGCCAACAACTGTTCACTTCTCAGAAATTTATTAAATGTTGCGTACAAGCATATATGCAAATTTATCATGAGTGAACAGTTGTTTGCAAAAAAAAAGCTACCTTCCTGGACTTGTTTCAGCTGTGGGATATCTGTCTGATTGTTGACTTATATGGCACATTAAAGGTTGATTAATGTCAAGATTGTTCTCATTTTAAATGTACATTGCCTTAACTATAATAGTAGTGGTGAATACATGTACCACTGTAGACGACCTGCTGGCGGTTTCCATGGAATCGGTGGCGGACATCCATGACATCACGACAGTCCCTGCACTTGTGGATGACACAGCAGTACCTGTAACTGTGAACGACTTCACAGACGTACCTGAACTCCCTCAATGTATCCTTTTTATTGATATTTTATTTTATTACCAGGTCACAAATATTCTTCCAACTTCTGGGTAGCAAAAGTAGTATTAATTTGAATATATCTTGCTTAGAGATTTCATTGATGTTCTCTGCATATATTTCATGTGAACTTTTAACACACCTGCAGCTGACCTCCTAGGTTCTTCAGTGGGCAAATGCGTGGCAGTTCTATAATATGACAAGTGGAGGCCAGGGATGGTGGAGAAGACAACGAAACTTCTTTGCAGATTTGTTCCAGCTGTTGAATATCTGTCTGATTGTAAGCTTATGGCACATTAAAGGTTGATTAATGTTAGGAATGCTCTGATTTTAAATGTACATTGCCTTAACTATAATAGCAGTAGTGAACATCACTGTAGATGACCTGTTGGCAGTATCTATGGGATCCTTTGCGGACATCAATGACATCACGACAGTCCCTGCACTTGTAGATGACACAGCAGTACCTGTAACTGTGGACGATTTTACAAAAGTACCTGAACCCCCTCAATGTATCCTTATTATTGTTTCTTTTAAAATTGTATTGATCCTTCATAATTTATCTATATACTTATTCCAGATGAAGACCAAGTCACAGATATTCTCATACTCAACCTCTAGATGGCAAAATGAAATAATAATTCGAATATTTTTTGCTTTGAGATTTTATTTTATGTTCTCGGCATATATTTTATTTGAACTTTAACACACCTACAGCTGACAACGTAAGTTCTTCAGTGGGCAAATGGGTAGCAGTTCTGTATGATGACGTGTGGTGGCCAGGGATGGTGGAGAAGACCAACGGAAATTCTTTGCAGATCAACTTCATGAAGTGCATCGGTGATGAGAAGTTTGTGTGGCCGACTAAAGTTGAAAGAGACTGGCTACCAGTACATGAGATACTGTGTGAACTCGCACCTCCCTTTCCCATAAATTCGCGGCATTATGGATTTGACAAACACTCGCTTGCAGTTGTTCATGCAAGAGTGAAATCAGTTGTAGAGGACCGAGATATTACCTCACCCTTTCACAGATGTTGGTAAATTATGCGGTTTCTAACAGGATGGATATTTCCTTATTGAGATATAGTGTGAACTGAACGCTTTGGAAATTGCGAGTTACTGTTAATGAAGTTATGAGAGCTGCTGTTTTCCTCATCTTTGTTGTTTCTTTGGATATTAATATTGGATTTGTATTTTCACTGAATAAACAAAGAGAAGTGAATTTCATGAACATTGTTTAATAATTCTCACTCCCTGCATTTATCAGTAGTTACCTATTTTCTCTCCTTTCGATGTGGCAAGACTGGTGTATCAGCTGATCTCCATCCTCTTTGTGACATTAAAGTTGATCATAAACATGATAAAGGTTTGAAGTTTCACCACATCCTGGTGGTTGTAGGGTGTCCGCTTGGTATGCAGAACATTGGCGGTTCAAACCCATTAGGGTCCTACCAAAGAGTTGAGCAATGGTAGTACCTGCATCTTCGCTTGACATTTGACACAATAATATATTGGTTCAGATAGATTGTGGGACACAACTGAACCCTAAGAAGTTTTATCTCATCTTGATTGGTGCAGTGAAACCCTCTGAACAACTCCAATCAATCATTGGGGTCTATTTGTCACTAATTGTGTGAAGATATTCATAAACGGATTGCCAACCATGGACCTAATTTTACAACAAAAGTTAGATGTCCATGTTTGGGAAATTTCGGTGTCCTTGTTACACGCACCACCTTTAAGACATGGGTGAGACCATGCATTTAATTGGGTAGTCAGCACTTTATCAAGTCCCATCACCAGAAGTATTTGAAAGGAACAGAAACATTTGGTAGAACAATGATGAAATTATTACTGACTGCTAGCTGTGCTGATTAGTAGATGAAGTTATGCCTGAACACTCGATTGACTACCAGTGTGAGACCCACAATTTGCCCATTCATCACACGAGTTAGATGATGGTTCTACATTTTCTGGCTGAGATTAAATGTTCCATCAGTTTGATCATGTTTTCATTCTATTTGGCACTTACATTGACATGTATATGGGGTGATTACCATGTAGTTTGGTGTCCTCGTTACATCGCAACTTCGTTATTTCATTCTCCTTCCAAACTCTGTCTACCAAGAATATTATCTTTTCACTTATATTTTCCAAATCTCTGTATGTCAGCATTATCTATGACTTAGTGTAATCATCAACTGACATCTTTTCAAAATTGGTTTGCATGTCACACTTTGGTGCCCCCATTTCATGGATTGACCCATTAATGCTGGATAGGACAGTCCAGTGTGGGATTACTGCTGCATAGGCAGTCCCGTGTGGGATTACTGCTGCATACGGCAATCTTGTGTGGTATTATGGCTGAGGAGGCCAGTCCCGTGTGGGATTACTGCTGGATAGGCTAAACCTGTGTGGGATTACTGCTGCAAATCGCAATCCAGTGTCATATTACATCTGGATAGGTCAGTCCCATGAGAGATTACTGCTGCATAAGCCAGTCCTGTGTGGAATTACTGCTGGATAGACCAGTCCCATGTTGGATTACTTCAGGATAGGCCAGTCCAGTCTGGGATTACTGCTGGATATGTCAGTCCCGTGTGGCATTACTGCTGGATAGGCCAATGCCATTGGGATTACTGCTGGATAGGTCAGTCCTGTGTGAGGTTACTGCTGAATAGGCCAGTCCCAAATTCGATTACTGCTGGATAGACCAGTTCGGTCTGGGATTACTGCTGGATAGTTGATTTCCGTTTGGGATTACAGCTGGATAGGTCAGTCCCGTATGGCAATACTGCTGGATAGGCTAATGACATTTGGGATTACTGCTGGATAGGTCAGTCCCGTGTGGGATTACTGCGGGAGAGCTGTGACCTAGGAAAACATGAAACATGTCCACCAAGTTTTATAATCATCCCACGAAAGGTTCAACAAACTTTCCATGTACAGCTCTACCTGTAAATTTTTGCCCAACAAAAACCTTATCAATGGAAAGATACAAAGTCTAAACTGCAATAATTAGGAAAAAATGTCATATTTAATGTCATATTTCTTAAATAGCACATGCACATCTTTGAATCACATTGAACTTGGGTAGCAAGTGTCAAACTCATCCAATGAAAGCTGACAGCTTCAGAAAACTTTCCGTGTACATGGATATACATGTGCATTATTATTGGCAGACAAAACCCTCAAAATTTGAACAAAAATTTATATTTCATCTCCTAAATATCACAGGTACATCTTTTAATCATAAGAAAGATGTGTAGCAAGTTTCATAATCATTCAATGACAGCTGTCAACTGCAGCAAACTATGGTGTACAGATGTACATGTGCACTTCAGCTAAACGCAAAACTCAATCAGTTGCCATAATTTGGAGAAAAATTAATATTTCATCTCAAAAATAGCACAAGTAAATCCTCCAATCATAAGAAACATTTGTACCAAGTTTCGTAATCATCCAATGAGAGCTGACAACTGCAGCAAACTTATCATGTACATGTATATGTATACATGTAGAGGCCTACATGTACAATTTACCTAAACAGAAAACTCTTCATTTGCCATAATTTGGAGAAAAATTAATATTTCTTGTCAAAAATAGCACAAGTACATCCTCTAATCATAAGAAACATGTGTACCAAGTTTCATAATCATCCAACGACAGCTGACAACTGGAGCAAAGTTACCATGTAGATGTATATGTATACATGTAGAGGCCTACATGTACAATTTACCTAAACAGAAAACTCTTCATTTGCCATAATTTTGAGAAAAAATAATATTTCTTCTCAAAAATAGCACAGGTACATCCTCTTATCATAAGAAACATGTGTACCAAGTTTCATAATCATCCAATGACAGCTGACAACTGGAGCAAAGTTACCATGTAGATGTATTTGTATACATGTAGAGGCCTAATGTACAATTTACCTAAACAGAAAACTCTTCATTTGCCATAATTTTGAGAAAAATTAATATTTCTTCTCAAAAATAGCACAGGTACATCCTCTTATCATAAGAAACATGTATACCAAGTTTCATAATCATCCAATGACAGCTGACAACTGCAAGAAACTTTCCAAGTACAGATGTACATGTGCACTTCAGCTAAACGCAAAACTCATTCATAGGGATTTTAACATTAGAGTACCCCAGGGGTAGTACCCCCAGGTGGCATACCCACCCCCATATTTTTTATATTTTTTTTATATTTTTTCTAATTTTTCTAGATTTTTTTTTAACTTGCTAAACCAAAAACCCATTCATTTCCAGGCAGGGGACACCGACACCGACGACGACATCCTCTTTCCCCCTCTCACAATATCTCCCCTTTACTTTGTAAGGCGAGATAAAAAGCAGCTTTCTCAAGCAAGAAGTTTATATGTCTGCTTTTGAACAGAACTGGAAAAATAGAATTATTAACGGACCATCCTGTAATCGGCTGTATGACACTTCAAATATAAATGGAATTCAAATATCGTTTTAATCGGGAGATTTATATTGATGCAGCTAGTCACTTGCCAGGTTCCACACTAGCTCTTGACTTAAAATATTATATAGAAAGGGTATACAGGAGTGTCCATCAACACTGTCTGTGCGAATCTGAGAAGGAGGATGAGACTCTTTAATTAAATGTCCTGGTTATGACATCTCTAGATGTCTCCTGTTTACAAGCATATGTTGGTTTGGCACTAAATTCAGCAATATGCCAGATAGGGCAAAATGTGTATGGCCGCTTTCTGTCAAGGACAGCGTGGCTCTCTGGTACCGGTAGTTCACTTTAGGCATCGCAGCCCATAACTAAACATGTATTTGGTGAACAATGTATCTTCTGATGGAATCTGGTGATCATGTGATTTATGTTTTTCATTCCTGTAAACGTTCTATTCTAATGATTCGATCACAGGAAGCTTGGTGAAGTAGTACAAACAAATTATGAATATACATGTAGTTTCTCTTGCATATCTTCACATAGCTTGAATTAATGTGTTTAAGACCTTGCACAGATTTGTTTTTCCTGTTGTAATAAAAACAGTTGGTCAGACCCTAGATGGAGAAAACCATCCATGAATTGATGTGATATCTGACGGTCGTAATTCATGGATGGAGCGCCAAGTCATAGTAAAACAGCGAGTAGAAATCCAGCCCCCCTCGCCTGACGAGGGGGATGGTATTTACGCTAAAAATACGGCGAAAGCATCCAAGTTTAGCAACTTACTATCTCCTCAGATCATTATCCTATCCATAAACACCGTTTATTTGGGTATTCGGCTCTGTTTTGTTGAGATAGCAGCATAAATCCACACCTACTGTACCGTTTCTTCCATCCGCCTCTGTTCACTCGAAAGTTAGGCCAACAAGCATGCGCACACGATACACTTCACGTCATAGTCACGTGACTCATTTGGCGACCCGTCGTCATCCGCGCACTTCCTCCACACGTGGTATTGTAGCTGACAGGCGCGATAGAATCATGGCAGAAGCGGCTAACTGATTACACGCGTGAGAATAATCCTGCATTTTAAAACAATTCTTGATAGTTATTCCAGGTATTGTGTAATAAATATCCCTTGGATTGCGCCCGAGAGGTGATAATGAGCTGTATTAACTGCAACCAGGAATTCATTCGTAAGTCTGACCATGGATATAGCAGGCATCCGGTAACCTCAACATTAAGGGGGTCCGATTTAACCGTGAATGAAGCACTGACAGCAGAATTTCTTAATATCAAAGCCTTCACCCCGGAGAAAGAGAAACAATTTATATGTTCCATGTGTTTCAGCTTGCTCGGTCGGGTAGTTAGTAGAAGGGAGGCCACCGCTGCAGAAGTAGATTTGGTGAAACGGTGCGCGGATGACGACGGGTCGCCAAATGAGAGTCACGTGACTATGACGTGAAGTGTATCGTGTGCGCATGCTTGTTGGCCTAACTTTCGAGTGAACAGAGGCGGATGGAAGAAAACGGTACAGTACAGTGAGCGCAAGAACTAACCCACCTTCCAGACGCGACCTGGTCGCGACCTGGACGCGTCCGCTCTGCGCCCGCCTCGCGCCCGCCGTGCGACCACGGCTTCGGACGCGTCCAGCAAAAATCAGCTTCGGACGCGCCGGGTCGCGTCTGGTCGCGGCCGGGCGAGTCCGGGCGAGTCTGAATATGGTGTTCACATCGATTTTGAACGATACTTCTTCCTGATCGAAATGACTTACTTCATTTGACGAAAAATGCAAAACCACAACAACTTTTTCACCAAATCCCGTCTTTAAAGTTATATTATAAAATTCATGCGGGGAGTCCTCCATCCACTAAAATTTTCTAATTTAATCAATTATGTCATTTGTATTTTCGTTTTGCATTGTGGTGGTTGTTGTAAATCTTAGGAATGTCACTCGTGAAACCGCATTCTTGGACATTATTTTGTCGTACCGAACTGATACTCAACGGTATCTTCCAAATCAGCTGAACTCTAGCACGCTAGGCTTTTCTTTATGGGCAATGTAAAATATAATTCTGAACTTCTTTATATAATCGGCAACGAAATTATTCTTGTAATAAACAATGCAAACAGAAATTCCGGAAACATCTTTCTCGATCTGCTTTGTCGAGAATCATATACCGAAAGATTTTGGCAAAAATAAACTGAGAAGGGTGCAGAAAACGAGGGATGAATGTCGTTACTTGGGTATAACTTCCATATTTACGTTAATAAATATATACTCATGTAGTATATGATGTGGGTAATAATTTTGTTAATGTCATCTTCACGCTCTGCTCACTGACGAGGTGTTCATTGCAAATTAATAATTCTTTCGAATCTGCCGCGAATTAAAAAGGAATAATTTGTGTATTTACAATGGAACATTTTCCCAATCAATTTTGCCTTTCACAGGTTATCTATTACACCTATTCGTTAATATAGTCACAATCAGAAGCAAATTACTCTGGAGGCGTTTTGAGAGACAATTCCAAGGAAAATGTGGTGTAAGGAAAAATTCAAAGTTATTATAGAATTCATGATATCCTCTACGGAGCCGACAGCCAGTAAATCGGTGGAGCTGTCGCTCCGTCAGCCAACAGAGCTGTGGCTCCGCCAGTTTTTTCCATTTACTAGTCTACGGCATTTTGTCTGTAATCGTATCGTTACTTGGGTACAACTTCCATATTTACGTCAATGAAATACATATTCTTGTTTAGTATATGATGTATTTTGTTAATGTTATTACGCTTCGCTCTCTGACAATGTGTCCATCGCAAATTAACATATCTCTCGAATTTTAGGATGATGGGTGTCCTGTTCTCACTCAGTTTCCATCGTGAAAGTTGTAGGGTTATTTTGTTCTCACTCATTTTCCGTCATGGGAGTTATTTGTTTGTATCCATTTTAATTTCACCCAATTACATTATGGGACCTGCATGTTCATAAAACCACTTATGATAGGACATGTAGAAAGTCACGTAGACACCCTTCCTTGAGCTTCATTCTTCCGACGGAGAAAACAGGGACGCATGGTAAATGAAAAAAATAAGTGTTTGTTTTCACCAATCAAGTGTTCCATCTGTTTGTAAGAATGCACGTATATTCGTAACTTTGGGAGTTCGTTCCTTTGTGATAAAATTGAACTATAATATGTATGAAGACTATACATTCTTTTTTTGTCCAGTCTGTCTGTTTTTCAGATATGGCGTGCATGAGATGAAGAAACGGCATCTGAAGCCAGCGATATTTTGCCCTCATCTCCGGTATTTAACCATCATTTTATTGCATTTTGATCTTTTCGCCATACCAGTATACTTTTAATTGTTCATTATATGCATGTGCATTAAATTTAACTTTTTGTTTTCAATCTTTTCATTGTTTTTCTCCAACTCGGATGCAACCACAATATGCATTAACTGAGTACATTACAATGTATTTTCTTGTTCAGTCCGACTGTTTTGCAGATCTGTCGTGAATGAGATGAAGAAACGGTATCTGAAGTCCGTGATATTTTGCGCCCATCTCCGGTATTTATCCATCAATTTATTGCATTCTGATCTTTTCCCCATACTAATATACTTTTAATTGTTTATTACATACATGTGCTTAAATTGAACTTTTCAACCTTTTCATTCTTTTTCCCCCAACTCGTATGGAACCACAGTATATCCATTATGACTTCTATGTCTCCTGCGAATTTAAAAAAAAAGAATTTGTGTACACTGAAAACATCACTTTTCCCGATCACGTTTAGCCTTTCATGGGTCACCAGTAGTAGGTAGCACGCATTGAAGGGCCAATTGGGTTCAGTGCGCATGCGCAGAAATAATTTTGTGGGCGTGGCTATGTGTGTGCGCATGCGTGAGTTTATGTTAATGAGTTTTATGCAAATGAGGTCATTGGGTGCATTGGTACTATTCAAGATGGCGGCTTGTTTTTTTTAGGTTAGGGGTGGTCGGTTTCAAGATGGCGGCCCATTGCACTTGTTTCGGTCCTCATTTGCATATTTTCAAGATGGCGGCTTGTTTTTTCTAGGTTAGGGGTGGTCGGCTTCAAGATGGCGGCTTGTTTTTGTAGGTGCGTCCAATTGCACTTGTTTCACGGTCCTCATTTGCCTATTTTCAAGATGGCGGCCTGTTTTTTCTAGGTTAGGGGTGGTCGGATTCAAGATGGCGGCCTGTTTTTGTAGGGGGGTGCGTTCAATTGCACTTGTTTCACGGTCCTCATTTGCATATTTTCAAGATGGCGGCCTGTTTTTTCTAGGTTAGGGGTGGTCGGATTCAAGATGGCGGCCTGTTGTCCCCTCTGAAAATATGCAAATGAGGTCTCTGGGTTTTTCCCCACTGTTTTCAAGATGGCGGCCTGTTTTTTGTGGGTTAGGGGTGGTTGGTTTCAAGATGGCGGCCTTGTTGTCCCTGAAAATATGCAAATGAGTCAAGATGGCGGCTTGTTTTTTGTGTGTGAGGATTG
Organism: Hanleya hanleyi; assembly: GCA_036873755.1. NCBI lineage: Eukaryota > Metazoa > Mollusca > Polyplacophora > Lepidopleurida > Hanleyidae > Hanleya > Hanleya hanleyi. Next base: position 271,767 of record JAVTVY010053444.1, read on the forward strand.
ATCCGCTGAAAATATGCAAATGATGTTCAATGGGCTATAAAAGGAGTCCATTTTTAGGGTGAGGGTGTATTCAATCTGACTTACCTGACCTGTCTCCCTGCCTGCCTGCCTGCCTGCCTGCCTGCCTGCTTGCCTATCCGCTTGTATGAGACGAAAAGCATGAGACGTGGAGCAGATTTTCCCTTCGATCCAGCCGCACCTCCGGTTGAAGTCTTGCCTGAAGATGCACGTGTCAGGGGCATTTATCAACGACACTGGCCTACCATACGCCATTGTTTTCACCGTGATCGTCGTCTTTTGGACTTATACAATTTTCGGCTGGAGGACCTCACGTATCTCACTACATATGCCGAGAACATTTTCAAAGATCAGGTGACAGCCTATAAGTTGAATGTCACATTTGGCTATATCTTACGGCATAAACAGACAGACCAACTGCGGTATTTCTATCCCAGTAACAATTCGTATGTGTTTGACCAGCCGTTCACCATCACGGATGAGATTTCTCTGGAGCCAGTGGTCGAGCAACTCACTACATTAGACCCGTTGGAGTGGGCCCGTCTGCAACGCCCCAATACACAATGGCTTGTGGAAATGGTCACTAACGTTACATTTTTCGTCACGAAAATGCGAGATCATCCGATCGGTGCTCCTGTACAACTCCCCCCGTCGTTGCTTCGTCGACAAGGCCTGTATGCATTAACAGCAGGAAAAAATGGACCCTACAAAGACCGGAAATGTTTGTTTCGGTGTTTGGCCGTGCATCTGGACGAGTGTGACCCCAAGACTTGTGACAGAATGACCGATGGCTATTGGGAAGCGTATTTAGAGCATCAAGACATGGATAAGCGGCACTTCCGTGGAGTCCCCTTTAAGAATTTGGATGATGTAGAAACACTGTTCGATATTAATATCTTTGTTTATCGATTACGACGGGAGGAGGAGGAGGAGGACGATACCTATGTGGCTGAATTGGTTCGTCGATCTACAGAACGGTATGCTGCTACGATGAAAGTGAATGTGTTCGATGACAATGGCGTGGGTCATTTTTCGCTCATTACCAATATGAGCCTGTACGCTCAGTCTTTCAGTTGTGCCCAATGCCATCGGGTGTTTCACCGTTCCCACGACTTACATCGCCACGAGAAAATCTGTGACAACAGTGTCAAGCGAGTCTATCCGGGTGGAGTGTATCATAATGCACCTACTATTTTTCAGGAACTGGCCGATGAGGGTATCATCATACGGGAAGAGGACCGTTATTTTCCCTACCGGGCATGCTATGATTTTGAGGCCCTGTTAGAGCCCATGGACTTGTTTTCGGCTAAAACGCAGTGGACACAGCGCCATATTCCCCTCAGTGTCAGCATTTCATCCAACGTACCTGGCTATGACGCTGCACCGGTGTGTTTCGTGTCCACGGGGGAATCCCATGAGTTGATCACCCGGATGATGGAGTATTTAGAGCAAGTCAGTGCGGCCAGTACGGCGTTGTTGGTGACCAAGTTCGACGACGTACTCACCCAGCTGGACGACCGCATTCCTGAACCGGGTGTAGCCTTCAGCGACGATGAAGAGTCCCAGTCCGAGTCCGAGGCCGAGTCCCAGCAGTCCCAGCAGTCCCAGCCTCCGCAGGATGTCCCTTTACCTAAACCTTATGCGGAGAAATTGAAGTTACGGTTCCTTCAATACTTAGGTCAGTTACCGGTGCTCGGCTTCAATTCGGGACGATACGATTTGAACATGGTGAAGGAATTTCTCTACCCTTACTTGGCGCACTCCGATACCCTGAAGTCGGTCATCAAGAAGATCAACAACCATATGGCCCTCACTACCACATCACTTCGTTTCCTCGATATACGCAATTACCTGGCACCTAATTGTAGCTATGCGCAGTGGGTGAAAGCCTATAACTGTACCCAGATGAAAGGTTACTTTCCTTACTCCTATATGACGAGCCTGGATCGCTTAGAAGACACCCAGTTACCACCCCGGGAAGCGTTTTACAATGACCTGAAAGGGGAAGCTCTGTCCGAGACCACCTACATCGAACTCCAGCAGGTATGGAACGCTGAACATATGCAGACGTTGCGAGATTTCCTCATATGGTATAACAACCTAGATGTGGTTCCTTTCCTGGAAGCGGCCGAGAAAATGGTGCAACTCTTTTGTCGCCAAATGCACATCGACATCTTCAAAGAGTGTTTAAGTTTACCGGGTCTGGCGCTTCGCCATCTTTTTCAAGACTGTCCAACCTACTTCTCGCTGATTCAAAAAAAAGATGCAGACATGCATGAATGTCTGAAGCGGAACATTGTGGGTGGTCCCAGTCTTATTTTCCACCGCTACCATGAGAAGGACGTCACGACACTGCCCAGTGGGAAACCCTGTGCCAAAATCATTGGTTTTGACGCCAATGCGTTGTATCTGTGGTCGCTCGCCCAACCTATGCCGAGTGGGCATTATACCCGTTGGGTGTTAGAAGGTGAGCATTTTACACCTGAACGGACGCCGTATAAACATCTTGCCGACCAGTGGATAGACTGGGAAGCCTATCGACGGGCCATTTATATTCGTCACCAGACCAACGCCACGGAGAAGCGGATAGGGGATCGCCGTCTGCCCGTCGATGGGTTTGCCCTTGTACGAGGCACACCCACTGTATTTCAGTTTTACGGGTGTTACTGGCACGGTCACGAATGTCATTTTAGCGCTGGCCGCTTCAATGAGCGACGTGGAAAATCGGCACAAGAATTACGGGACGAAGTAGTGATCAACGGTGATTATGTCAAAGAGCGAGGATTCCATCTCATAGAGATGTGGGAGTGTGAATTCCACACGATGTGCCAGGCCCTGCCCCATTTACAACGGTTCTTAAAAGAGCGTGAATATCCCTTGAGTCGTCGGCGACTGCTCAGTCTACCTCAGATGTTGGACGCCATTCGTTCGGGTCAGCTCTACGGCTTTGTAGAATGTGATGTGCACGTTCCCGACACTCTCAAGCCCCTCTTCGCCCAGTGTCCGCCTATCTTCAAGAACACGCTGGTGGGTCGGTCTGACATTGGCGAGACCATGAGCGCCTACGCGGAGCAACACGAGTGTTTATCTAAACCGCGCCGCATGTTGATTGGCAGTATGTGGGCGCAGAAAATCTTGCTGGGCACCCCCTTACTGCAGTGGTACATGAAGCACGGTTTGGAAATTACTCAAATCTATCAGGTAATCCAGTACGTACCTGAGGCTTGTTTTGCGGAGAATGCGGACCTCGTAACGAAGGCCCGTCGTCAAGGGGATCAAGACCCGAGTCAGGCCATCATGGCTGAATGTTGGAAACTCACTGGCAATGGTTATTATGGAAAAACGGTAACCAATCAGGATAAGCACGTCAATGTGAACATTTGTACGACTACCCAAGCCCGCAAAAAAGTCAATTCCCCGCTGTTTCGGTCCGTGGAGGTGATCGATGACGATACCTATGAAGTGACTTTAGCCAAGAAGACTATCCGGTATAATTTACCCCTCCAAATTGGGTGTATGGTCTATCAGATGGCCAAGCTGAGGATGCTGGAATTCATCTATGATTTTATGGGTGTGTATTTTGATCCCTCAGACTGGCAACTCATGGAGATGGATACAGATTCGGCCTACATGGCCGTTTCCCACCCGGACTGGGAGTCACTCGTCAAACCCGAGTTACGGGAACAATATGAGGCGGAACGGGACCAGTGGCTACCCCGACGCGATCACTACACCTACGATAAGCGGACACCCGGGCTCTTCAAGCTGGAGTGGAGTGGGGATGCTATGATCGCCCTCTCCTCCAAGACCTACTACTGCTACGGAGGAACTGACGGTGGAGAGGATAAGTTTAGCTGCAAAGGAGTGAGCCGGCGCGATCCTAACATAGACAAAGCGCTCTACCTGGATGTATTGCAAAGCCAGGCCAGTGCGAGTGGCACTAATCGTGGATTCCGGGTCATCGACCACCAGATGAGGACCTATATTCAGCAAAGAGACGCCTTTACTTTCTTTTATCCCAAACGAAAAGTATTGGCCGACGGTGTGAGCACTACCTACTTGGACTTGTAAAAATGTGGAACATTAACTGTGGATACACGAGTTATAAAACTGTAAAAGTCAGAATGGCCGAGTGGTCTAAGGCGCCAGTCCTAAAGGCTGGTGGGGAAAACCCGCGTAGGTTCGAATCCTACTTCTGACAAACTTTTTTTGTACCTTAATCACTACTATTCTATGTGTACATATCCCTACTATTTGTACCCTGTATTTCTATTTTGTATAGAGTAACTCATCATTCTTGTTGACTTAAATAAAGAGAGAAAAAGTCAAATCATTTTTGTTGTGTTTTTTTCATCAATTTATTCAACAATGAACGTCAGAACAACAACGTCATAACAATATAATGTGATAATAATAATAGTGGTCTGCGCGCGCGCGCGCAGTACATTTTTTAAGTTAACCAGAGAAATGGAGCATGCACATTAAAACGAGAGGCCGTCCAGTCATAGACGAGGACATCCCGGTCTTCGGCTTGACAATAATCATCAAACATATGTACAATGGTTGGCATAGAATGTCCTCTACTCCGGTGAGTGAGATAAAACACACAGTACTGTCCGCACACACTACTCAAGGGTCCTTGTAATCTTTGCGTATTCCAACGCCACTCTGTCGTGGAGACGTCCATGAATTTCACCAAATCGGCATGGAGGGGTGCAAGTCCGTAGGAATCAAAGTATTCGCCTTGGCCTAGGGTGTCCACGTACACCGCTATCCAATGTTCACCGGGTCGACTCTTCGTGTCTGTATTTAGGATGTAGGCTGCTGGCGTAGTGGAGTGGGTGGGAAACACATTGCGTGGAAACACACCTCGAAAGGGGATCTTGGGATCTCGCTGGAGTATGTCCATCAGCTGTTCTGTATCCATGATCTCTAGCTGGAGAAGTCACACAGCACGTTTCTTTGCTCATCCACGCTGATGACGTTGTCAAACTCGGCGTAGCAAATCACGTTGATGGTGCTGGGTAGAGCCACGGAGAAACGCAGTTCCAACCGTAGGTTGCCTTTCTTCAGTAAAGCCAGTTGATGATCGTGTTCCAAGGTAGGGGTGAGGTCAAAGGCGAACAATGTGTACCCACGGCTAAAGTCTTTTCGACTGATGGTATTGCCTTCGTCCTGGTTGTTTTGTCCTGTGGCTGTAAATAGGTTCAGGTAGGTCCGCACATAGTTATCGTTAGTAAGTCCGGTTGTAAGGGTCGGGCTGGAATTTGATGGCCGGCCACGTGCAGTGCCACAAAGTTGATGTTGCAATGATCAAATTTGAACGGGTTCTCAGCCCAATTTCCATTGAATGTGGTGTTGGTCACACACCCCAGGGTAAGACGTTTAGGCAGATCTCATAGAAATAAATTCTCTCTGTTGGCCATCATCGTACCTGCGGGCACCGAGAACACCTTGGTCTGTACGCGTCGGATGGGATACAGGGCTGGTTTTTTCGCTAAGGCTTGCATGTGACTCAGCAACACCCCCTGTTGTAAATCTACCGTACGGACAAACAGGGCTGCATCTTCAATGATGATGTTGTAATCGATAGCTCCCTCCCCACCGGCCATTAAGGCAAACATAGGTGAGGAACGGATCAACTTAATCTTGATGGATACACCGTTTATCATGTAGCGGTCTTGCAGGAACAGATCGGCGTGCAGTCGTCCCATCATATCGATGGACTTGCTTTCTTTTGCTAATCTTTTGCGTCTGGCGTACCCAGTATTGCCAGGGAGTAGCATGTTCATGTATCCGGGTGTATCCTTGTGGTACAGCGCAGCTTGTAAGTGTGATAGTTTGGCATCACTGCCGTACGACAACAGCGTCTCCAGGTAGGCTCTATACGCATACGTATTGGTGGACGTACTGATGAGTCTATCGTTCAGACTGATATCCACCTGTTGGAACATGGAGTGCAGCCAAAGATTCACCGGGGTTACATTTGCATCGCCCGCTAGGTCCGTCCCGTCCTTGTTCGTTATTTTAGCTTTCACGTACAAGTAGGTGTGGGCTAAATCCAG